>ML776941.1:1861420-1873492 GCA_009831015.1 Picea engelmannii
ACCAGTGGGCTCAATGGTTACCCCTCGCCGAATGGTGGTACAACACTACCTACCATACAGCCACTCGCATGACTCCTTTTGAAGCAGTGTATGGACAGAAGCCACCATCAGTTCTCTCATACTTACCGGGTACCTCGAAGGTCAAGGCGGTTGACCAAACACTTACATTCCGAGAGGATATCCTTCGTACCCTTAAAGAGAACTTGGTCATGGCCCAGAATAGAATGAAGCAGCAAGCAGATCAAGGTCGCTCTAAACGTCAATTTGCCGAAGGGGATGAAGTTTTTCTAAGACTGCAACCATATAAGCAAACTTCCGTCAAGGCAAAGCAGTGTCAGAAGCTAGAACCCAAATTTTATGGCCCTTACACAGTTCTCAAGCGTGTGGGACAAGTCGCGTATCAGTTAGCTCTGCCCAGTCAGTCGAAGATACATCCTGTTTTTCATGTTTCATGCTTGAAGAAGGTGATTGGAACCAGGTGCCAAATTCAAACCAACCTTCCAGAGTTAGTTGAAGAAGGATCCATTTGGCTACAGCCAGAAGCAGTTTTGGACCAGCGTGAGCGTCGCCTGCGTCAGAGAACCATCAAGGAAGTGCTAGTACAGTGGAAAGATATGACTCCAGCAGATGCCACTTGGGAACTAGCTACCATTCTGCAGCAGTTTCCACATCTCAAGCCTGGAGGACAAGGATTTTTTTAAGGGGGCGGACATGTTAAGGTCCTAACCCACACATAGGTAGATCAATGTATTCAGATGTAATAAACATCAATATTAATAAGACCTTTCAATAAAATAGAATAAAGCGGATGTAAGAAGACCTAATAGAAGCTTCTGCTTCTAGAAGGATCTTCCTCTAGATGCTTCTCTTAATAGACATATTTAGTATAAATAAGGGGCGAGGGTATGTGAACCCTAGCTTGGATATTATTGTAACAGAGTGTTGCTCGACTGGAGGTTGCCCCCTCGAAGAGGCCTGTGAACATTGCTATCTGAATCAAGGTGTTGTTTCTGTTGCTATTTCGTATATCATTTATGTGTATTGTGAAGATTATGCTAGATATTTTACTGTTATTCTGTCATTTCTAGCATTTCATTTCTATTCTGCATATTTTATATATCTGGTATCTTGTAGATCATTAGGACATGTATGAATAACTTGATACTCCATTCCAATATATTTCATAATTGCATGTAAATATTCGTATGTGCGACATAAAACATGTGACGGTGGTAACAAAAATTCACCTAACAATCTACAACATAAAAAAATCGATATTGGTTAATGTAAAGAATATTAATTGTACATATTGCATCCAATTTTTACAGAGGGTCAACAAACAATAAAAATAGAGGAAAAAATAAAACCTTTATCATTATGTACTAAATGTGAGAAAATATATTACATACCCTTAGGATCTATGTGATACAAGTATTTGACAAACCATTCATAACCTTTAATTTCACCAACAACAATATATCAAAGAGAAGACTTGTTTTGGAGCCTTCATAAAGAGGTTGACTTGCCTTCTCAAGTACATGTATATCAAAAACACCATCAAGCTCTTCATCATCATCATCCATTCCAAAATTATTAAATGTCTCTTGGATCAATATATTCGTCCCATCTTCTTCAACTGTGTTATTAGCATCATCATCTTCTTCCATATTATCATTAACTTGATCTTCAATATTCACTCCATGTTCTTGAACATGTGCTTGTACAATGATGTCTTCCTCCATGGGTAGTGCCCTAGGGTGACATTCCTTTATAATCACAAACAATCAAGTAATATTAGTGTATATAGAAAATATTAAAATGATACAAATGTTTACAAATATAATATAGGAAAACAAAGACAACAAAGACACAGACAAAGACAAATACTACTTATGAATATGTTAAAAAATTATAGGAAAAATGTTACTTTTCTTGACATGTAGAAAGAGAGACACTTTGTGAGATATATAGTCAAAACCAACAAAAAAAACCTATTCTTATTTCACCTTCATCATTATGTCATATTCTTATCTACCCCCCTCAACCCTGACAAAATATAAACCACCCTTATCTATCTCCATCAACCCTATACCTTCAAGGTGCCAGAACAGGAACATGGAATCTCTATATTTCCTTTACTATCCTCTTCCTGAAAAATATGACATTCAGCCAGTGTGGCATATCCACCTTTCATTAGTGAATTTTGTTTTAAAAAAAATGATGACGTTACTAGCTACTGGAACTAACCTTCAAATTTTTTAAAAAGGAAACAATTACCAATCTAAAAAGAGGAATTAACAACTATGCAAATACATCTCAAACAGATCATCGATACCAATATAAAAATATGAATTAACTCTGAAAAAACTTCTCAAACAAAGTGTCAATGCTTGTCAACACAACCAATATTAACTCCCGTATTGAACACTAGCATATGGTGAATAATATCCACCTTTCTTTGCAATTAAACACTGACTATTGTGGTGGGTGGTGTATGTATATATAGGCGGAACCAATTCACTTCTGCAAAACACACTACCCAATATGATTCTTAAATTGTAGTGTGGGGTGGTGTATAGGAGGGAAGGAAGCCATTCAAATGAATGATCAGAATAATAAACCCCAAATTGAAGCCCTTGGTTAAAATAGATTTGAAAAAGTTAAAAAGGGTCGGAATAATTTTTCCAATCAGACATTCAGAATGGCTATCCAATCCAGTAATAGTAAGGAAGAAGACTGGAGAAATTTGTTTGTGTGTATATTTTCGAGATTTGAAAAAGGAAAGCATTAAAGAAAAGTATCCCTTTCCTAACATGGAAATGTTACTTCGACAAGTCTCACGAGGAACTATGACCATTGTTCCATCCATGCTTGGAGACATCATAAGAGGTCAAGGGCTAAGGGTTTAGGGGTTAACGAGTTATTGGACATCCAAGCGTTAGGGGTATTTAGGAGTTGGTATTATATATGGAGTAATCAACTTAGGTGAGAGCTAGAAACAAAGACAACAAATCAATGATGAGTCTTTTGCAATTTATCGAGATGTTTATGAATATGTTGAAAAAGCATAGGAAAAATGTTACCTTTCTTGACTTGTAGAAAGAAAGACACTTTGTGAGATATATAGTCACAACCAACAAAAACAACCTATTATTATTTCTCCTTCATCATTATGTCATATGAATCTTCAATGATTTCACTTGGTGACCACGACTTTTAAGTGGATGTCAACTTTCTCGACCCAACTTGGAGACCATGGTTTAATTTAGAAGGGGTTGAGAGTTGAGGGATCAGGGGTTAACACATTAGTGGTCCAAGGGTTAGGGGTTAGGATTTGAGATAGAGTAAATTAGGGGTCATGTATAGGGTTACTTAATGGCTTAGAGGTTTATAATGGGTCAAGGGATAAGGACTTAGGGGTTAATGGGTTATTGGCCATCCAAGGGTTAGGGGTACTTAGGAGTTGGTATTCTATATGGAGCAACCAACTTAGCCCGTGAGAGTGAGAAACAAAGACAACAAATCAATGTTGAAGCTTGTGCAATTTATCAATATGTTTATGAATATGTTAAAAAATATAGGGAAAATGTTACTTTTGTTGACATGTAGAAAGAGACAGAATTTGTGAGATATATAGTCACAATTAGAAAAAACAACATATTCTTATTTCTCCTTCATCATTATGTCAAATTCTTTATTGATTTCACTTGGAGACCACAAGTGTTAAGTGGATGGAAACTTCTCGTGGCCCAACTTGGAGACCATGGTTTAATTTGTAAGGGGTTGAGAGCTGAGGGATTAGGGGTTAACACATTAGTGATTCAATGGTTAGGGGTTAGGGTTTAAGGAGTAATTAGGTATTAAGGATAGGGGCACTTTATGGTTTAGGGGTTTATAAGGGGTCAAGGGTAAGGGATTAGGGGTTAACATGCTATTGGCCATCCAAGGGTTAGGGGTACTTAGGAGTTGGTATTATATATGGAGCAATCAACTTAGGTGAGAGCAAGAAACACAGACAACAAGTCAATGATGAAGCTTATGAAATTTATCAATATGTTTATGAATATGTTGAACAAATATAGGTGTAATGATCCTCCTCGTTACGACGCCAAACCTCTTATAACAAGTGCAAATTTTTTTTGTTTTTAAAAGTGTGTACACGCGTGTACAAGGGAAACAAACACATTTGACTCTACGTCGCCACCCGACGACGAACAAGATGCAAACCACGATGGACACAACAAGATGACATAAGATGCACAACAAGTAACTGCATGCATTTAACGACGATCAATTCACAATAAGTAAGACTAACTACCCATCCATCCTACCCTGCAATGGTTAGGACCTCCAAGACACATAAGCAACGCTCAAGCCCAGGTTCCCATTGATTTTAACCATTTAAGGTCCTAGGGCTGGTGACTGTTCTGAGGAAAATGGAGGTGTCTACATCCCACTCGACTCAAGCAGACCAAGCGACAAAAGGATTGCAACCAAGTACAAAAAAAATTAATGAACAACCACAACCTATACGGAAGGCGCAAGTCCGAAGGACACTGACAATAACCAACCATTAGTTAAGACTCAGCATCACCTATGACTCATTTGGCAACAAGTACTGATCAATCACTTTGTTTAATTTCTGTTAGTTGACGAGTTACCAACCCAACCTTAAAAATAAGTATATATGAATAATCACTAATTCCCCATTTACTGAATCATAATAATTTATTGGACTTCGTTTCAAGGACCTTACTGTTTATGTGTTGTCAGCATTTAAAATGTCCTTACAATAAATTAACCAAATCCTTATTTTTATACTACAATAACAAAATAAAATAACAATGATCTTACATTTCATATGTTATCAAATGCTAACATAACATCTTTCCAACTTGCAAGGACATTACATTTACATGTTTCAATCGATAAATTATACTAACCCTACATTACAATAAAATTGCAAATAGAATAACAATGATATTACTTTTTATATGTTATCTAACACAAACTTTACACTCTATATTATATTGGAAAACATTACTCTTACAAATTTCAGAAACAATAATTACAATGACATTACCCTTCCAATAACAATATAATCTACAGTCATGATGCATTTACTCCTTACTATACCAATTAATTTTATTCATAACAATAAAATTTTAGTAACATTTTCACTAAAATAACAATATCCTTACTTACCTTTTGGGGTTACAATAACATTGCATTAGACTAACAATAACATTACCCTTTTGTATCACTAACATTACATTCTAATTTATAATGCAAGAGCAATCTAATTCAGTGGCCTAATATTTACATATTACCTTAATAATATATTAGAGTAGCACTAACTTTACAAATCTTAATAATGCTTATGTTATCCATAACAGTCACAATATGCTTTATATATATTCCCATATCATTACAATGATAATACAATAAAATAGAAAAACAGTACATTCTATAAATTATCAAGAACAATAAAAACTAGCGGCCCAATCGCTATGCCCAAAAAAAGCATGAAATTAGCAAAGAGACAGCTGTGTGCAATCATTAAGGGAAACAACTATGAAGTGTAAGTGCCACAACCCCAAAAAATGATTACAAAATACTAAGGCCATGCGCTTCAAGGGTTTACTGCCACGTGCCCTCAGTACACGGCACTGCCAGGTAACAGTAACAAAAATAAAGAGGTGATTACTATAAAAGTTATCAATGCAGAAAGTTGAAGGCTATGACGTTGAGCTTGGGAGTTTTAAAGGTTAAAGAGGTGGAGCTTTACACCAGTGGGATTGTTTAAAAACATGCTAAGAACTTATATGATAAACAATTGATATAAGAGAAATGGTTAAATCAAAAGGCAACTGCTATAAAAAATGAAGATCCGCTTTAATGACCTTCCGAAGAATTGTTGTAATAACCAGTCAAAAAGGAGGTAAGACTATTTAACAATTACTGCTACGACTATCAAGAATTTAGGTGATTGCCTAGCATAGATCGGACAGAGATAACGCAACTCTAAGGCTGCTAAAACTATACTTCCTTCTAAACCTGTGACAAAACATCTATGACTAAACAATTTAAGTCCAACCAAGAAGGCCTTGAAAGAATCATATAACGACCAAGGTCGCTGGAAAAAACGACATCATTGTCCTAACATGCTAATATTGGGCAGAAGCAATAAAATCTATTGCTAAGTGACTGCTAAAATAGTGGCGCTGACTAAGGATGATGCTAGAGAGGGCTAAGGTGTATCGACTCAATTCTCATCTACCCTGGTGCTATCGCTGCCTTAACTAGCATGAAGATGCAGCCAACACTAGCAACACGCTATCCCTAACATCCTGCGATCGCTATCCTATGAGATAGATAGGAAAATAACTGCACACATATCCACCAGCAGTGCAATTACGGGAGAGGGAAGGCTACCCTAAAACTCTGACAAAGTGAAAGGATCTAACCAGATAATATGAGGTATAACCAGAACACTCCAATACTGTGTGGGCATATGTCTAGTGGAAGGGTAGTCATCCAAATCACTAGAACTTAGGCAGGACCACACTCGAATTCTTTTACCAAAATTCTGTGAGGGCCCTTTGTTCCCAACACATGCGCAAAAGAACTTGGAGTCGGAGAAGGGTGGTTACTGGGGAACAGTTAAACTGGTGCCTTGCAAAGGACACCAAATGTACACAACTCCAATTCATAAAATCTAAGAGCCTAAGGCATAAATGAGAAGATGATAACTACCCTCTGAAATGGCTGGGTGCGATTCTAGATAGGGGCGTTATCGTGCATGTTAGGGGCCATTCCTAGAAAGCAAAAATGTTAAGAGTTTTTATTATATCTTTATCTTTAATGGACTATTGACATCACTTGATTCTCCTGGACTCCTTAAGTTAGAACTCGATGCAGAACTTCCACGCCTAAACCCTTTATACAAATCGACATTGATGCAGAGATTAATGACCATTATCAAAAGATGAATTAGACAAAAACCAGGTCGTCGGTAAATAAAAAAATAAAAATTACACAGTTAAATTTAAAATATGTCAAGGAGTGGCCTCTAGGCTAGCTAAACACATCTCTACCATGAATTTAAGTCCAGAGGTACCACAAATTGTTATATAAATTTTAACATTAGCAATCGTTGGATGAAATCAAGATTTTCAGCAAGCATTGTATAAAATTTATCATTTGCGATTCATCGAAGGAAAACAGAAGATACAACAGACGTTATATAAAATTTGACACCAATTTACTTCTCCAATAAATAGGCAGATCTACATCATAAATCCTAATGCATTCTATTCTACCAAATAAACGAGCATATCTTTACCTCTTCGCCTGCCTCGAATGACGTCTACGCTCTCCATGCCGCTCCTGCTCGTTGACCGTCAAGACCTCACCGGTACCTCCTAGCCAACGCTAGGGGTACTTTGCTTCCCCCTTAGCCCCCCGAGCCGCAAAGGGGCCACACAATATCCAGAGGGTATGTCTAGCTCCTAACTCACCTCGCAAGGCCGAGCTACCACTCCTATCCAAGCTAGAAATCCAAACTCCCCACAAGTAATCAGTCATGTCACAATCTGGCAGCATAACGTTACGCTAACAGTCGATCCCCTACTTCCTCCTCCTTCCTCTCATTTATAGAGTTTTATAACTTCCAAACTTTCCCTAAATGTCATTTAATTTAAGTTTTAATAAAAATCTTCTAATAATTCTCCTTCGTACAAGTGTCGTCCATCCCCCAGTTTCCTCCAATAAATATTTTCTTTAAATTAATAATTGTTTCAATTCCCTCACCCCCTTGAGTTGCTCCTAAATTTACTCCTAGGTGTTCCTAGATTCCCTTACAGGTTTAAATACTTTCCCTAAAATGAAGTTGCTAATTTAGTTCAATTTAGAAGGTTCTTGATTGCAGATTCTTTACTATGTTGACCTTGCCTTTTACCACAAGTTCCCCTCTTTCCCTTATTATGTTTCCTCCATTCCTTAGTTTCATAATTTTTATTATTCCCTTATTTCCCCTTTTTATTAGAGCCAAAATGGTAGTTGCGTTATTTACTCTTTTCCTTTTATTATTAATTTAATACCTTTTTACACTTTCACAAGTTAAATAATTTATTTCTTCTTTACCTTTGATATCCATAGATTTTATTTAAGTTCTTACTCTCTTCATTTTACCCAAAAATTTATGAAGTCCACAACTATTACTTAAGTGGTTTTTAGTTTAAAATTTATTATTTTATTTTTATAAGGTATTTTTCTTAAGGGTAGACAAAATTTTACCCCTAGAGAAGTTTTAGACATAAAACTTAGATTCTGAACTGGGTGACATTTATTTAGGGAAGTTGTTTTTTTTGTTTTTTCTAAATTCTTAACGTGTTAATTTTCTTAGGGTCGTCTAGGTTTGTTCCTTTATCCCCATCATCGTGACGTGCCCTTTAGGACGCACTACGTGCTCCAAGGGTGCCCCTCGCCTCTAGTTTTTCTTTTGTGTGACGTGCCCTTCATGATGCACCACGTGCTCCAAGGGTGCCACTTGCCTCTTGTGTTTCTTTTGCGCGATGTGCCCTTCAGGATGCACCACGTGCTCCAAGGGTGCCACTCGCCTCTTCACTGATTGGTAGACATCAATAACCCCTGGAGTCAATACTCCGCCAGGTGAACTTGTGGGAGACTAAGGGATTCTAAGGAATAAGGCCCTTGCCTTATTGCGTGCCCCTTAGAATCATTGTGAGCGACTGTCGCAATCTACCCTCATGGCATCGTGGATCCTCTCAAACTAGGTAATCGTTAACCTACAGTTTGAGCCATGACAAGAGTGCTAGTATGCTGTGGCAGGGATGCTTTCCACTCCTCTCCCTCAAGCTCTCTGGTAGTCGTGTGTGGCCCCTTTACTCCATATGTGAGTCTATTCAGCAAGCTATCATCAGCCTGCATCATCAACAATCATGTCAGAACATGTCCACATCATATCATCAAATCAAATGTAATATCACAGTAAATAAATCAACCAAAATAACACACTTCTTGACTCAATTAAGAGTCCAAGGGGTTCCATCAATGCCTCTGCATCCTCAAGGTCCAAAACCCTGCACACTCAGTAAAATAGAGTCAATAGCACCTGCCTATGTCAATGCAGAAAAACATCATGTCATCTATCATAATGCATCATAATCAAGAACAAATGTTTTAATATCATAATAGTTCGGATCACTTGTGAGCAAGTGTCCTCAAAGAATAATTTTTCTCAGTGCGCCAGAGCGGGATGTTACAATAGGAAAAATGCTACTTTTCTTGACATGTAGAAAAAGAGACACTTTGTGAGATATATAGTCACAACTAGAAAAAACAACCTGTTCTTATTTTTCCATCATCATTATGTCATATTCTTCCTTGATTTCACTTGGTGACCACATATTTTAAGTCAATGTCAACTTTCCCACAAATTGGAGACCACGATTTATAAGGAGTTGAGAGCTTATATAGCCCTCTAATCCCTAACCCTTAACTCACCCCTAACCACTAAACCATTAACCCCTAACCATTTAATCCCTATCCCCTAACCCCTTATACCCTCATCCTTAACACCTTAACCCCATTCCCCCTAAGCCCTTAACCCCTAACCCTTAAGCCCTTTATCCCTAACCCCTAATCCCTAAACCCTTAAACCCTAAACAGTAAAGAAATAACCCCTTACCCCCTAACCCCCTAAACTAATATTCGCCACGAAACTGACCTATCCCCTTAATACCTAGCCCTAACCCTAAAAATCTAATCCCTACTCCCTAAAACCCCATTAAACTCTAAATACCCTAGGACCTAAACCCCCTAAACCTACCTTAAACCCTAACCTATTAACCCCTAACCTCTTAACCACTAAGCCCTTATATGGCCTTATTAACCCTTAAACCATTAAAATCTTAGCCCCTAACCCCTTACACCCTATACCCCTAAACCTTAACCGCTTAAACACTAAATTACCATACCCTAAACCCTAATTAAAATCTACATCTTATGTCTACTTCTTCTCTTATTAACTTACTATCAATTTGTTGTGTACGTATAATATATTGATAAAGAAAAAAAGAATACATTATTTTTCTTCTAAATTTAGCATATAAACATTTGCAAAAACAATCTGCAATATAAACACATATAATAATAACTTACCAAGGGACGATATTCATGCCCGCCTTCAAGGTGTCCATACTCTCCATAATGTTTTTTATCTATTTTTATTAAAAGTATCCTTCTATTATAACCCTTGCATTTTTTACAAGGGAAATAACATTTTTGATCACCCAAAGCGTCGACCAATGTAGATCTCACATCTCAGCCTTTTCCTCCTAGAGGAATGTTATGTGATATTTTTCCTTACTGAACTTTTAGTGATGATTATCTTCAAAAATCAACCTCTCTAGTTCAATTATTTGTAATGCAATTAACAAAATAAAAACATTTTGTATTCTGACCTAAAAATATCCCTTATAACCTCTGCAAGTCATCGCTAGTATAGCAACAACATTGAATGTCTTTAATATTTTGAAAATTTTAAATTATATATCACTTTTTTGTCAGACTTCCGATGACTGTTGACCAGAGAGACATTGCTTAACAGATAAAAATATTGACTTCAACAAACGTCGATACATAGATCATAGATCTAGTAAACCGTTAGATATTCGATGATCATTGATCTGGTCAATCGTCAGATATTTGACGATAAAGTTTCTTTTGTCAGATAGTTGAAAAACGCTGGGTATTAATTAAAAAAATACAAAAATGAAAGTAAAATCCAATAGTACAATCGATTTTATTGGTACTATCAGAGTACATCGTCGGTTGTTTCGCCCATATGTAGTAGTGTATGGATGGATGTGATGGAAAATTTTGTGGGTGTGGGTAGAAATAAACCCCCATAGGTTGTATAAGGGGAGGATATAACCTTTTGGGGAAGGGAGGGATTGGTATCCCAATTACTAGGGTAGGGTGGTTGAGGACCAAACCTAGGAAAAATGTTGTGCAAAATGAGGCTAGTGGTAACTGAACAAATGAGGGTAGTGGCAACCAAAGGGAGAATAAACCGACCTGCATACACATTTATAATACTTTTATTAGTACAAAAACATGATAATCAACAAAAATAATATAAAAATTTTCACATTAAAACAAGATTTAAATTGACATGTGATACCTAGGAATGGGCAAATTTTCCATCCTAGATGGAAATAATTAATTTCTCTTAGAAACAAAAACATGTAAAAACACAAAAACATTATAATTGATTTCTCATAAATAAATTGGACATTTACAAAACATCAAAATTATAATTTCTACTAAATTAAAGATTGTAATGGACCAGTTTTAATCCTATGCATACATGGTGAATGAGGTTGTATGCACCTTTGGCTAAGCTTTAATCCTATGCATGCATGGTGTATGAGATTGTATGCACCATGATGGCTAAGTTTACACCATTGATTTAATATAATAATGATATAAACTTGTTCATCATCAAATGGGTAACGATAGTCTCCAAAGTGTAATGCAACATGAGTTACACTTTGATATCAAAGATAGGGGTTTAGTCCATATTCGCTTCAATGATGAATAATAACTTGGATATTGTTGTCACCAACATATAATGGTTCCTTTTCTATTTATTTATTTTTTTAAGTTGCTTTGTGAATCATGTTTTTAGATCGGAGATTGCATTGTATAACAAGAAATTCCTTCAACTTAGGTTGAAAATTAAAGCCTACATCAAAAGTAAATGTGAATTTTTCATATACACTTTTTTTTTCATTGTAAAATTAGATTATTCTCATAATTATGTCCAAACCTATTTTTAAATTCAAACTTAATTCAATGTTCAGACTTGGTCTTAAATGCAATACTCTTGTGAGATTAAGATGAGAAGCTTCTACATGCCATTATTTATATGATTTAATGGTGTATCTATATACTTGGTAGAGAAAATTGATTTGCATATTCCACCAAAAATAACTAAGGGAGGATGATTTGCATATTCCACCAATTTCTTTTCCTTCATAAGAG
>ML776941.1:1899223-1913670 GCA_009831015.1 Picea engelmannii
TCTGGTAAAGAACACAACAAACTGATACATTTATCTTCATCTGAAATTTTAATATCAATAGATACTAACTGACTTACCACAGTATTGAAGGCGTTCAAATGCTCTGCCACCGAGTCTCCATCTCTCATCCTCAAGTTATACAATTTTTTTCTCAGGAATAGTTTATTTACCAGGGACTTAGACTGATACAACTTCCCCAACTTTTCCCATAAATATTTGGTTGTAGCTTCCTCTGACACATTCAGTAATATTGAATCGGAGAGACAGTTGAATTGTGCTCTTTACCTTCGATCCGTTTTTTTCCAGTCATCTGCAGAAGTTCTTGTAGGTGTTGTACCTGGATCTACCGTGATCCACTGATCTTTGTCCACCAAAAGATCTTCCATCTTGAGCTTCCACAGCTCAAATATTTTCCCATTAAACTTCTCAATCTCCATCTTTGAATTGCTTTCCATTTCTTTTCACCTGAAAAACAATATCGCAGATCTCCCACTATAACAAGGCTTATCACAGTCCTGAGCCAAACCCTTGATGACAAAGGCGTCCCCCTGGAGCCAATAAAGCTTTGATACCAAATGCAAATTCTAACCTTGTACAATATCTACTGCAAACTGATATTCAGAAAAGAACAGAAAAGATACAATGGCAAATACAAACATTACACAGATATTTTTCACCTGGAAACCCAAACCAGGAAAAACCAGCATATATTATATTCATACATTTTTGTTACATTATTTACAATACAATATACATATAGGAGCCAGCGGCATCCAAAACCCTAACCCAATGACCTGGATTAGTCCAAAACCCTAATTCCTTAACCGAAAATAGAAAACCATCGGCAAAAAACCATGTGCCGAAAAAACCACCTAATATCATGTGGTCCCGAAAATATGTTGGCCCGAAAAAAAAAAAAATTGGGGGCACTGCCCCCGAACCCCTGCGCGGCGGGCTCCGCCCCCCTGCACCCCCCTCTAACCCCCCTGCGCGTCCAACGCAGATGCTCAGACACTACTACTCGTGCAAAGAATATAACACATACCCAACACATCTGAGACACCTTGGAATTTTCGCTATAACTTTTTTTCTACAATGTTTCGTAAGGAAAGGCCTAGAGGATATTTAGTAGACGGATCAAGGTACGTTGGGTTCAAAATTCATCTCCTAGGGCCTTATACTTTCAGAGATACAACCTATACAAGATAGGGTTATGGAATCATCTAGAACTCAGTCATTACAGAATTTTCGCTATAAAAACTTTTATGTAATGTTTCAGACCTTGAACTCCAGAGCCTATTTACAGAAACTAGTAAGGTATATGTGGTAAAGATTTCATCTTCTGGGTCATCTTAAATTTGTAGATACACCCTATGTAAGATAGGGTATCTGACTAGTCTCAAGAAGGTGTTCCAGGTAAAACAGTCATAACTTCTTACTAGAGTATCCAAATTGAGTGGGACTAGTTTCATTGGATCGTGGACAGTATGTAGTATTTCTGGTGCGACTTTCAAAATTTTATATCAATTATTTTGTGCGGGGAACGCTATACAAGTGAGATCTCATGGAAAAGCCAAAAATTGGCAAGTTGTAGAGAAGTTACCGTAAATTCCACTTGGCACATCTAATTTTGATCAGACCTATGACATTACAGAGAATAAATATCAGAAAACTGACCTATAACATTGCAGAGAAGAAATATCACAAAACTACATGATAATATATTCTTTTCAATAATATAATAATATGAAAAATGTAATTCCATTTCATAATGGGAATTAAAGTTAATCTTTTTAATAGTGTTAATATAAATATATTTTAACCTATTTTCTATAAATAATAAAAGAAACGAAACATAACTAAATGTTGATATAAAAAACTGAGTTGAACGTATAAATAATAAAATGAAAAGAATATAGTAAAACGCATGACGGATATCTTGTTATTTAATTTTAACATAATTTACTCCAATTAGAATCCGTCTTTAATTCTTTATGATTTTTATTTTTATTTTATATCAATGTCTTTATGAAAACACATGATGGATATCTTGTTATTTTATTTTAACATACTTTACAAGTAATATCAAGAAAACAACTTCCTAGCGATTATAATTTTCTTAGTTATTTTGATAGGATCATTTTTCGAAGTTTTTTTTTTATATACTTGCATAAATGTACAAGATTATTGTGCTTTCATCATAAACAATGATAATATTTGAACATCAATATCGTCGATCAGAATTCAATCCCATCCATGTTTATAAGAAAGAGTTTTACTTTCTTCACACTAATAAATCATAAGTACCAATATTATATAAGGTTTTTATTTTAATCATATTATATTCAAATTTACATTAAACATAAGTGATATATATATAAAACTCTTTCTTTTATATATATATATATATATATATATATATATATATATATATATAAAAGAAAGAGTTTTACTTTCTTCACACTAATAAATCATAAGTATCAGTATTATATAAAGCTTTTAACTTAATCATATTATATTCAAATTTACATTGAACCTAAGTAATTTAATTTAATTTAATTTAATATATATATATATATATATATATATATATATATATATATATAACATAATGTTGTGTCGATATTGAAAGAGTAAAAACTTAAACCTAAAAGTACTATAACCAAGTATGAAGCATAGCACAACAACTAAAAACAAAAGTGAAAAATCTCGAGATAAAAAATAGCTTTCATCATGTTTAGCCATATGGAGATTTGTTTTAATTATGTATGGAAGAACATTCTTGGAGACATACTTGGAAGTAAAAAGAGAAGTCGAGTTTGGTCGGGATCCGCTTAGGAATGTACATAATATGCACAATTATCTTTTATTAAAATAAACATAAGAGATGATGATATTATTTAGTTAAAAACATTATTCATAGATAGCTATACAACTTAGTTGAGTATGCTCTATTTTTACAAAGAATGTAAGAGTAGAAAGGGAATGACGTTGGTATATAATATGAAAAATCAAAAGTGTTATGAAGGTTAAATTATTCTTTTGGTTAGGAGTTATCCAACAAGGTGTAACAAGGTGCAGAGATGAGATATATTACAAAAGAGAGAAAAAAAATGGACAAATATACGATGATGTGTAGAGAATATGAGGAGCTTATGGTCTAAATTTGTTATTGGTTTTCTTTATTCCAAAGAGGTATTGGGAGCTTCAATATAATTACTAAATTGAGTAGATAAATGGAAGTGAATTCCTTAACCAAAATCTTCAAAACTGGTTTGAAAATTTTTGGTATCATATACAATAAGCAATATAAGCAAATGATAGTCTTGGTGATCGTCAAAATAAGTCAATCTAGTAGCAACCTCTTTCATGGCATAATGTTCATATTTTCACCTTGAGTGCAAGCTTCATTGAGTTTAAAATTCACCATATAAAAAGAGACTTGAACTCTCTTGTTGATGAAAGGGATAAAGAGAGTATTAGGATAAAAAAGGGGAAACAAAAGTGAATGTAGTAAGGGGTACATTGCATTCCATAAAGCACTCACTCCCATTTTGTTCTTTGTGCATACAGACTGGTGGTATGGAAGTATTTGGGTTTTGTGTCCCCTCTCTGCCACTCTTGGGGATTAAATCCATTTGTGCGAGTATTCAATTAAATGTGTGGAAACCTATTTTTTTAGGTGTTGAAAGAGATCGAGAGTTGGATACTCTGCATTTGAGGAGGGTCTTTGATAATGAATTCCTTGTTATAGAGGAAGGTTTATCTCTATGGAGTTTTGAGATTATGTGCAAGGTGTTTTTGGTTGTTTTTTCTTGTGCAAATGTTCAGTTGGTTTTGTTTGCTTCGAAAAGAGATTTCTTCGGTGTCCTCTTTCTTTGGATAATATATTTGGTTGATCCTCTGAGACCCTTCACAATCTCTCCAACCTTGGGTTTTGGTAAGTTTCATGGTTTATTTTAGTTGGATTTCGCTCGACACCGGTGCTCTTTTAAAATTTCTTGGGGTGGTGAATTGGGTAATTTGGGGCATTGGAAATATTAGACATTTTGGTTGCAAACTGTAGACATAGAACCATCCTGGAGTGACTTCAAAAAGTCCTCCAATGCCACAAAGAAATTGCCCACCAATCTGTCCATTGAAAAAAATGAAGATTATGAGCTTGCCCTGCCGCCCTCACTCGAAGGATGGATGTCATGGATTCAAAAATATAGCAACTGAAGTTGTAGATCAATCCCCAACCCTTAGATTTTCCATATTTCTTTAAGGATGGTATTCAACCTCGAGGTGATGGCATTGACAGTGGAATAGGTTCCAACAATCGAGGCACCACTCCCATGGAAACAAAGGAAGGGCACCTTCCTCTTCCGAGAGCTCTAGAAGTTTGGGATTCTAGTTCATCTAACTAGTGTATGCATTACAAACCTTCCTCTTTTGAGAGCTCTAGAAGTTTGGGATTCTAGTTCATCTAACTAGTGTATGCATTACAAAGTTGTGTGGTGTTTATTGAATTTTTACAAAAATGTAATCAACTCTCTAAAAACAAAGTAACAATCTAGGTAGGCTTATTCTTTTTCCTATTTTAATATTAGAATTTTTGTACTTATTTTTTTTTTATTGTTGTTTGGTTAAACACAACTCCTCTCTATATATAAAATTCAGTTTCCATTAAAAATAAATATTAATTATTCTCTAGCCCCTAGTGAACGTTGATATGTATTGCTCTCTCACTGTTTTTATGCATTAATTTTGTTACTAGTTTCAAATCAGTCTTAATACTCAAAATAAGACTTTCTCTATAGGAATATTGCTCGGGTATTAAGAAAACTTAGATGAAAATAGTTTCAAACACAGATGACAATGTCTAAACATGAAAATAATTTCATAATTTTAAATATTTTAACTATAACTTAAAATAATTCCTATACTCAAATGACAATGACGGGACATGAAAATATATGGAATATAGAGTTTTGCAATTCAGCTTGGCTTATTGCAAAAGATAAAAGATATCAAAACATTAATGGAAGACAAATTAGCATAAATAACGAATATTACCAAGAAAAGCATTTCAAACACAATTCGGTTAAATTTATTTACTTCTTCAATGGGAAAAATTGGGGAAAAGCATATGAAATTTTTACAGGCCAGGAGGTGTTGAGCAATCAATCTATAAGTTAACAATAACCAGTACAACCACAAACTCGTGGCTGGTAAACGCAGAAAGGTTTGACTTACACCACTTCCTAACACAAACCCTCCGCTGACAAGGAATCCCAACCTTCCGACCACCACCGCAAAGATCCACCTCCTAACACAAACCCTCTGCTAACAATGAATCCCAACCTTCCGACCACCGCAAAGATTCCTAATTTTTACAAAATAATCCATCCAACAGGTTATGCTCGCTGTGAATTCACGCTTCCGCTCAAATTCGAAAGAAAACCTTTGAACGCTTCATTGAAAGCCGAAACTGTATCATAACTCCAGGGTTTTGAGCACTGAAAAGCCTTCTCTTTATTTGTTAAGGAGAAATAATAAAACTTTTTAAGGACATTGATAACGTAGTATCTTGAACTATAAAATCTAATAATTATAAAGTGTTCTATATTATAAAGGAGAAATAATAAAACTTTTTAAGGACATTGATAACATAGTATCTTGAACTATAAAATCTAATAATTATAAAGTGTTCTATATTATAGTATCTTGATATTACCCATATTCACCATGGCGGCTTTGAAGTCCGGAAAGAAAGTGTTCTGATTGGAACTGTAGGCAGTAACTTGAGAATCTGTAGAACCTCCATTAAACAGTTGTTGGTCGGAGTGCAGAAGTCCCTTTTTGCTTCCCAAATTACTGTAATAATCGTTGTCGAATGTGGTAGGGGTAGCCACATCTAAGGGCGAGACGTTGTTGTCGCCACCAATGCTTGGGCACTTTGCCTTCGCAGATGTAGCAAAGGCGACGTTAATGTTGGATTCATTGTAGATGCGAGCTCTGAATAAGAGGCATCGCGCTTGACCAATTGTATGAGCACCTGTAATATGAATAACAATACGGGATGAATATCTTCATGGGGAGACCATTAGGCTATGCCCTTGGAATGAAACGATCAAGCAATATGAAATCCGCGGATAGCTAAGGAAATCTGCGGTAGAGAATGGGTAGACAGCTGAAACGCATGGACAACTGAAACGCACTGACAATAGAAAATCTGTGGCTAATAATTTAAACGTGGTAATATCAAAGGTTAATCATTTAAATGTGGCTATAGTAATTTCTTAATATGATTAGGTAAATGTTAAAACGTAAACAGGTTAACGGATGCATTTTAAAATACAAGTAAGTTATGAAGAGTAAATCACATTCATTAATTTTGAAGGACGACTAAGAATATGCCAGCATCTTCAATGGTTAACAATTAGATTAAAATTTTAAATTAAAAGGTGATTAATTGTACTCATTATCAATAGATGTACGCCTTTCAACGTAACTACAAGCAGCCAATAAAAAATAGCCAGAAATTGGAAACAACAGCGAACGTGGTCCTGCTGGAATACGGGACGAAGGTAGAGGAAGTGGAGAATAAAACTACTGGAGAAAACGATAGAGGAAGTGGAGACTAAAGTCATAGATACATGGAGAAAGTGGAGAGTAAAGCCATCCGTGGCAAGAGAAGTAGAAGTAATAACGACCATTAATTTCCAGATTTTAAACAAACTTTAAGCCATCAAATTTGGGTCATAGATCCGAGGGAGACGACGAAGTGTAGTCTACAGTAATACATCTCGTCCAACGTTTAAACTTTTTTTATTAAAAAAATTATAAATCTGGCAGCCTGTTGCGCTATAGGGTCGCCTATCCGCGTAAAATTAAGTCGATTAACTTAAATATTTTGATCATAATTAACAAATTTATAAATTAAATTAATTTAAATTATAATTTAATTTTGATACACTAGGTTACAAATTTATAAATTAAATTAAATTTTATTTAAATTAAATTAAATTAAATTGATAATTTAAGTCGATTAACTAAATTTTTTTTATCACAATGAACAAATTTATAAATTAAATTAAATTTTTATTCAAATTAAATTAAATTATAATTTAATATCAGTAAACTAAGTTATAAATTTATAAATTAAATTAAATCATATAATTTTTAGGCCGAAAGGAGTATACCTATTGACAATGAGCACATTTAATGATCTTTTAACCTTATTTAACTTTAAACCTTAATCTGATGGGTATGCATTGAAGATGCTGGCATATTCTTAGTCGTCCTCCAAAATCAATGGGTCAGATTTATTGTTCATAACTTTCTTGCATTTATCAAGACATTCTTTAACATGTTTACTTTTTAACATTTACCTAATCACATTAAAAAATTACTGTAAAGATATGTAATTGCCACGTTTAAATAATTAAGTAAGATTAAACGTGGCATCTAAATTAAAGCATCCTCACCTGTCTGCACGTTCCCCCGTGTTTCTAGCGCCCCCGTGTTTCATATTATCCTAAAAACGTGTATTAAGTGTTGGAGCTTCTTAAATTGCAAACGTGTATCCGAAGCATATATCCTTAGCGATCAAGTGTTGGAGCTTCTTGAATTGCAAACGAAGAAGAGCACCCAGAGGACACTGAAGCGAGCTCTCGATATCTGCGAGCTTTAGGGTTGTCATTGTTTTGACGGCTCGTTTTAGCCAAAACGGTGTATCCATTGCCTTTCATATAGGCAGCCCATCATTCTAACCGCAAAGAACTCGATGGATGAGTTATGTCAAACCCTAATTTGGTATATTAAAATTTGTTGTATTACTGGATGGATTAGTTTTGTCAAGCCCTAATTTGAATTTAGGGTTATACAAATTTGTGGACTGTTAATAATATCACTGCCGTCCGTATTGGCCTATCTTATCGGCGAGTGGTTTGTAAGCTGCGGATTTTAGGGTTTGAGAGTCGACTATAGTTTTTCGAATGGGGCTCTGCGGATAGCTCTTGCTAGTCGCATCCCTGGTTTTTCTATCATGGTGAAGCACAGGGCGGGTTTACCCTTTATCGAGCGGACTGGCGAGACCAGTGCGACTTGTGGGAGGCGGTCTGCGGTGTTCTTCGAACGGGGTCGGTGGTAAAGCTGGGTGGCGGCGCTGCTGGTTTCCGGGTGGTGGTCGCGCGGACCGGTCTGCGGTTTGTGGCCGGTGCTCTGCGGTGCTTTCGCGTGGAGGCCTGCAGGGCGTTTCTTTCACGGTCAGGTTGTGGCTTTCGGGGGGTTTTGCTCGCTGGGTTGTTGACGGTGGCGGGGGAGGATCGGTTGGCTGCAGTAGGGGCACCCGCGTGGAGCGCCATTGAGGGCGTTTGGGGCCTTCTGCTGCCGCCGAGACATCTTTCTTTCTGCTGCTATCTTTTCCCTGTTGGGGTTTCTTCTGCCTTGTATTTTGTTCACTGTTTTTACAGCCTGCGTGCTGTGCTGGATTGTTTTGTTTTGTTGTGCTTTCGAGCATGGGGTTTGGAGTTGTACTTTTATGAACACAGCTTATTGCTAGATTTGTAAATGAATTTATACTCTATATAAATTTGAGATAATTTTTTTTGGAAAAAGAAAAAAAAAGCTACGAATTTAAAAATCTCTTGATGCAAATAATTTAATATGTACCCTATCCCTATATCCCTATATGTACCCTATCCCTATATCCCTAGACTATTTTCGAACGTCGAATCCTTAATAGTACATTTGTTAAGGGTCATTACCAAAAACTAAAAAATTGGTCCATGGATATCACAATTTTGTTTCATTTTGGGTTGGCATGGATTAAAGTAATGCAATCGATATAGGTTATTATGACAGTGCAAACTTTTTTACTCCTATTTTTTTTCCATTACATGTGCAGCAGATATAGGTTATGATAAAAATGGTTCATATAGAAATGCAACAGATATAGGTTTTGATAATAATGTTATTTGGAAGTTTATTTTTTATTATGGGTATGTATGTAATAAAAATGATGTTGAATGGGAACTTGTGACCGTATTTTAATTTTTTTGTCACTACCATGGAATGAAGCAACGCCCAGAGTATTTTAATTTCTGTGACTACCATGGAATTAAGCAACGTTGAGAGCAAGCGAACTCTTTAGCTCACGCGTGTGTCCAATAGGGAGGATTTCATGTATTTAACCATTATTCAAATTCCCCCTATCAGAATAGATGGGTTAATCAATCTTTAAATTAATGCCGAATGCCATGTGCGTTTCAGTTTTTTGCTGGCGAGCTGTGGTAACGCCGAATGTTATGTGCGTTTCATTTTTTTTTGCTGACGGACGTTTGGGGATTTAAACTATCCACTGGCATTACCAAATGCCCAAATAACTATGTCATTATCCAAAAAGAAGATTGGAATGTGATCAGGTAATTAATCAATTATTTGCAGCAAATTATTCGGAAATCAATTCTTTATAAAGCTCAGTTTTATAATCCGTGAAACCTGATCCAAGTAAAACCTGTTTTAATTTTATGCATGAAGTTGAAAATGGAGCAAGCAGCTAGACGTTTATTTGAAGGAAGGGAGGAAGGTTCCATAGCCTTCACTCCCACGTACAAATATGCCGTGAATTTTGATGAGCACTGTGCATTTATCAAAAACAAAGCTGGACACAAACGCCTTGGTATATGTGTACACAAAACCCTAATTAGGGTTTTTTCTAGGGTTTGTAGATTTATTATGCTTTTCGGCGTTCATTAGCCACATAATTGTGGCTGTGCTAGTGGTAAATTAGGCTGATTTTTGAAATTTTCCAAGTAGATATAGAAAATTCAAAGGCCTTGGCTAAAAGTTTTACCTTTTGAGATTTTTTGGTCTGAATGGGGCTATGTAATATTGGACAAAATCTCTGTTTTCTGTTATTGAAATTGCATTTCTGAATGGATAAATAAATTCAGCTTGTTGAAAAATCCTTAAAAAACTCGGATTATACCAACTTAACCACTCAAAACTGTAAATTTAACCATTCATCACCCAATTTTGAACAAAGAATGAAATCACAATAAAAAAACTAAAATGTTGACAAAGATAAAACTTTTAGAATACTGGAAATTCAAATGCATATTATTGTAGATGTGAGAAAAAATCAAATGCAGATAGTTAAAATAAGGATGAAGCATTATTCTCAACCATATTTTTGTTGGAAATCCCAAAAATTTAAAATTAACTAAAAATATTGTAACAACTATATATTAAAATTTCAGAAAACGAAAAATAACATATTATTAAAAGAAATTAAAATTAAACCAGATAACGAAGATAAATGGCCAATTTCTAACTTACGGGATATTGTCGGCTTAAAAAGATATGAAGTACACTTTGAGATCCATGGAGTGAGTAGGAAGACGGGAGAACGCTTACTTTACCTCTATACACTGCATTTGAAAAGATGCAAAGATATTGAACAATCCGGGAATTGTTCCAACAGATATCGAGACCGCTTTATCCATTACCGTGGTCTTCCTCGACAATTTCCATGAATTACAAGAAGTAAGGTAACGAAGCAGGATAGTAAACAAACCGACGACCATATGATCCAGACAAAATAGAATTGTTCATGTAAAGTGAAACAAAAGGCACATGTGGAACTTTCTAAGAATGTCCATTTTAAGTTTATCAGATGACTTATACTATAGTCCATTTTAAGTAAAATTAAGAAAATATAGAGGGTAACCGTAGTCTAAACGTTCTGACGGGGTAATTAAGGAATATAGAGGGTAGCCGTAGTCTTAAAGTAATAGGACGGATATAATTGCTTTCAGGTCTGACGACCTATACACCACCAACCACCTGCTACGTATTGGCCGCCTAGATTTTATGCCCAAAAGACTCCTATCAACAAAGGACGCACTGACGAAAGCATCCGTATTCTCTGACCCAAACTTCAAGCCCGGTATCCACTGTACCGATCGAGTACAATCAGCATTGCTTCGATTTCTCTCTCATAGATCATGAGAGCGAATCGCGATAATCTTGGTAGTGTTTTGGCTGCAGTACAACGATGTTACATACGCATAGGAGGAAACGGATTTCGTAGATTGAGTGAGAGCGTTGAGTGAGCCCTTGTCTTGGACGCGCACACGCACAAATAACAGAGTTTTCTTTTCTTACGGGTAAGAACTTACAAGGGACCCGTTCTGTGCATGGCAACCTACGGAGCAGAGCATGAATCTCTCTCCATACATATCCTAAAATGAAAAGGATCCTTTCCTATCTTTGTGTTTTTTTATGCAAAGTGAAAACCCTAAAAGTTATTAGGGATTTAGCGGCACAGTCCTCTCGAATTTCGTTACGAGCGACCACCTGTTCATCAAGCCAATCGGCGGTGCCGCGGTACACACGAAAAAGCACAGTCAACAACGAAAACCCAAAAAGTTACCGTTTTAACGGCACAATCTTCTCAAATTTCGGTACGAGCGAGCGCTCGCTGATAACTCCAGCTTTATCTAAAGGACTTGTCAATCATGCCAACCGCCCTTACATGGAAAAAAGTGAAGTGAAAACCCTAGAAATTATTACTGATATCGCGGCACAGTCCTCTGAAATTTCGGTTCGAGCCACCGATAGTTCCAGATCTATCTACGGGGCATACTATAAACGTTTTAAGTTTTTAAAACGTAAGTGTGTTTTTCTAAGTGATTTCATCTGTTGAGGACGCTAAAATTAGCATATCAATTAGTGATTTCATACAATTAGCATATCACCAACAAAATTGTATTACAAGATTTCAATAATAATTTAAAAAAATTTAAAAAACTTAAAACATTTAAACTACTTAGCTAGAACCAAAAACTACAATAGTACATTTAGTACATTATACATACCGGCGGTACATATGAAAATCCGTAAAATACTGGAGTAGAATTTGAAGATGATACGACTGAATAATTGATGACAATTATAACCGTTAAAGTGACCTAAGGGAGAATATATCACCCTACATTTTAAGAAAATAAGGGAACAAAGGTGTTTCGAGCTGTGAACAAAAATAAGCATAAACCATAAGACCGATAAAAGGCTTACATCATCCACTCTACGCAACAAAGAAACCCAATGCACCTAAATGGTATTGTGTTGATGCCATACTTTAGAAACCAATAACTAAGAGAACACATTCATTGACAAGTGTGCCATCCCTAGCTTCCTTTACCAGCAAAGTGTTAGCAGCTAATTGGATACCTTGTTTTGAAAGAAAACCAGCCTCATTGTTAAGCTCCCTATGTCATCCCTAGCTTCCTTTACCAGCAAAGTGTTAGCAGCTAATTGGATACCCTTTTCTTAAAGAAAACCAATCTCATGAAAACCAATCTCATTGTCAAGCTCCCAATAAACATGAAAGAAGCTAATTGGATACCCTGTCAAGCTTCCTATAGACATGAAAGAAGCTAATTGGATACCCTGTTTTGAAAGAAAACCAATCTCATTGTGAAGTTCTCTCTATAGACATGAAATAAAGAAATTGAGTAAATAAATTGTTTATCGTTCTTTTTAACCTTTCCAAGAATAAGGTTTATCATCAAATTACAATCCTTTAGGGTTACCTTAATCTAACTTATGACTATTAATGAGTCACCATAGATCTATATCTAGTGTAAAACTTTATCAGTTGATATAGTTTTAAAAGAAACTTCAAAGTTAAAATATCTACATAATTGTTGATACCATCTTTGTAAAACTTTATCAGTTGATATAGTTTTAAAAGAAACTTCAAAGTTAAAATATCTACATAATTGTTGATACCATCTTTCAAACTAGCCTTGAAACTTATTATTTATAGTATCAGTTTCATTTAGGAATATGATGCTTCCTTCCCAAAAATGTGGGATGTTTTGGTTGACACCATCAAAGTAACTCTATGCAACAAAATAGAAATAATAATAACATAAAAAATGATACTGTTATTGAAAGAAAGTTTTAGGGGCAAACCTCCAACACAATAGAGCTCTATTACAATAATTCTCAAGACAAAGTTTTTACATGCCTTCCACTTCTATTTATACTAATTTTATCTTCTAAAGAAAATTCCATATAAAGATCTTTCTAGAGGTGAAAGATTCTTTTAAGTCTTCTTACATTGGACTTCTTCACATTATTTTATAGGCATTATTTACTAATGTCTATTTTTATTACATAGCAAACATATTATTCTACCTACATGGGGTTAGGGAGGTTAGGGCCATGTTATCGCACAGTTTGTAGATAGGAGTAAAGGCTATAAGGTAGAAGGCCAAATTGGCGTAGCAAGAACCTATCCCACCCAATGTCACCACGATGGGTAGGTTCTTTCTCTTTAGGGAGGCTAGGCCCAGGGGAGACGTCCTTGGTGACTTGGGGTTTTGAAAGGGCAAGGAATAAAGGACAAGGACAAATTCCCCTTTCACAAGTCACCACCCAAAGATAGTCCCGGCTAAACAGCCAATAATAAAGTAAATCCCCAATGAAGAACACTTGCCTAGAACAAAGCAACAAAAAACTAATATATGCAAGCTATATTTCAAAGGGTTAGTACTTCATAAGACTATCTGATAAATGTATATGATCAATATAGCAATAAATGTTGATGAAGTCAATGTTTATTAATAGCAATAAAAATATATGATAGTCCACCAATAAATATTGGAACAATGTGGCATTCAAGATAACCAATCAACACTTTATTCAATTAATGCCTAAACCACCATTCAATTGCTCTTAAAAAAAGACGTTGCTGCATCAAAGATGAAATAACCAAAGATGACGTCAGCAACTTTAGGGTTAGTGAGGTTAGGGTTTCAATTCAAAAAGGTTGAGAGTGTTTTAGATTCAATTCTACTTCAATGTTGGAGGTCTAAGATTGACTCCTTGGGGTTAATGGGGTCAATCTATTAGAGGATGCAAGGGTTGAAGGAGGATGGCTAAGGACTAGAGGGAAGAGTTCTGAAGTGCTACTATGGCAGGGCCTCAGAATCAAATCCCTAGGGGAGAGAGACTCACTCTAGTGTTGCTAAATCAAGGCCTCGTGCTCTCTCCTCCTTCCTTAGGTTAACTTGGCAAAAACAACTAGCATGAAAGATAAATCAAGACAAGAGAGTGCAATGAGGGAGATTGTTTCTACAACAAGGCTCTATCATCAAACCCTAGAAGAAAAATGGCCCAAGGTGTAGATAACCTAGGCCTGGGACGTCTCCTCCTTCTTGACCTCTGGAAAGTACAGCTAGCAATAGGGGAAGAAAATGACAAGCGTGTAGCAAAGGCTAAGCTCTTTTCTTTCTTCAATGGCTGAAAAGTTTCTCTTTTAGGGGACTTGAGACAAGGACCTACTTGTGTGCTTGTCACCTAGGGTTTTGATTCAGCAAATTATAAATACATGTAAGAAAATAAGACTACAACCATTCAATCAAGAAGTTTTGTAGAAAAATACTTAC
>ML776941.1:1955795-2077627 GCA_009831015.1 Picea engelmannii
TCCATCTTAGTATCCAACTTAGCTTCCATTGAATCCATCATCTCTTGTAGTTCATCTTTGGTTACTGTCTTCTTTTGTAAATCATTTATGTCCCTATGCATTTCTTCACCTTCATCAAGAGTCCAAGTAGGATTGTCTAGAGGATTATTTGGTGTAGAAGTTCCCTTTTTGGTGGCATGTTGGCCAAGTATCACTTTAAACCTTGATTTTGAGGTGGTTCTGCTAGACAATCTTCCTTTTATTGTATCTCCAAAATTTCGGCCCTTTTGAGTATGAAATTTTATTTTTTGTATGTCTCTTATATTTCTTCTCTTCAATGCCACAGGTATGATAAAAATTGGATGTGCCAAGTGGAATTTACGGTAACTTAACTGAAACTTGTTGATTTTTGTCCTTTCCAGGAGATCTCACTTGTATAGTGTTCCCCGCACAAAAAAATTGATATAAAATTCTGAAACGTGTACCAAAACTACTACAAGTTTCCCACTATCCAATGAAACTGGTCTCACTCAATTTGGATACTCTAGGAAGAATTTATGATTGTTTTACCTGGAACACCTGCTTGAGACTAATCAATAGGACTAGTCAAATACCCTATCTTCCACAGGGTGTATCTACAACTTTAAGATGACCCAGAAGCTTAAATTTCTACCATAGATACCTTACTAATTTCTAAGAATATCCTCCGGAGCTCAGGGTCTGAAACATTACAAAAAAAAATTATAGTGAAAATTCTGCAATGACTCAATTCAGGATGATTCCAGAACCCTATCTTACAAAGGCTGTATATTTGAAAGTATAAGGCATCAGGAGCTAAAATTTTAACCCAACATACCTTGATCCGTCTAATAAATATCCTACAAGTCGTTCCTTTTGAATCGTTGTAGACAAAAATTTATTACGAAAATTCCACGGTGTCTCAGATGTAGCAGCGAAAACCCAAGACCTTGAGCTCTGATACCATATGTTAAGAACCAAATATCAATATAGCATAGAAAAACCTCAGAATAAGTACTCAACGGCTTGAAAAAGAGATAATTTTAGATAATAAGCCTCTTCGAGGGGGCAACCTCCTATTACCCCACATAAATGTTCAAGTACAAGATGATTCCAAATGAAAATGTCTCCTTGGTATATATAGGAGACTAGGAGGTATAATTACAACTAATGGAATAAAGACAATATAAATAAAATAACATTACTAATGTAATATGCCCCAATTAAGGGGTAATGAGCCAAAATTAGGGCTTAACATCTGATCCCTAAGTTTACTATTCCTATACCTCTTGTTGAAGGCCCCACAACACTTGGACCTCCATCTTGGTGATATAATCGTTGCTCTATCCTTCAAAACACTTTTAATCTTAAGCCCTTAGGTGCTAGCTGTCCCTAAACCCCCATACATATTTATCCAAAAAGTTGTTTGGTTTACAATAAATTCTATATTCGTTGAAGTAAGATCACACACGCACCCTTGTGACTTGAAATAATTGAGGTTGAGTGTTCTTGGAAGTCATCCCTTCCCAACATGAACACGTGCATGTTCCTAGAATGCATACAGGATTTAGTGCTTAAGAATTCTAGGAAGACATATGCATTTCTTCTAGGAAGTTCTATGAGCCAAGAATACTCCTCAACTTCATCTATATTTGTACTTGAACAACCTCACATATGCATGCAAAAATAGCAAGAAAAAATATATTTTTGTTCCTTTTTTCTTATTGTTTAATTCATAAACAATATTGTGATATTAGAAGATAACCATGGGAAGAATTGGAAGATAAATTTGCCCAATTGGAATTGGAATTGTTAGTTGTGTCTTATTGTGTAATACTAAGACAAATTTGTCCAATTGGAATTGGAATTGTTAGTTGTGTCTTCTTGTGTAATACCAAGACAAATTTGTGTAATTGGAATTGAAATTGTTAGTTGTGTCTTATTGTGTAATACCAAGACAAATTTTTTGTGGTGTTCTTGGAAGACAAATTTTCTCTTTAAACATGGGGAACCTACATAATATAGGTAGAAATTCCTCTAGGAAAGAAAATACCATTTAAAAGGTAAATTACGAAAGAGAAAGGGAAAGGTTATGTATGTTAAAACACATGCTTTCAAAAGAGGGCAATCAAATTTTGTTTCTCCTCCATCACCACAAGAAAAACAAAGGATTTCAGTAGAGAGAAGTCCAGTTCAAAATTCTATTGTACCTCCAATCACTATCTCATCAAGACAATTGTTTTTCGATGACCAAATGATGGAGGATTTTCTTGTAGTTGACTATACAATGGATGAAATTAGAGAGGCAATTGGTGCACAAACTTCTGGTGAACAAGTTCCTATAGTGCAACCTCTTGCTGGACATATAGATGTTATAGAAACTAGTCATGGGCATATCTAATCTCCTCCCATAATTGATCCGCTAGTGGTTGAAGGGGAAATAACTACAACATTGTTAATTCCACAATAGGGAGATCAAGAGTGTCAGAATACAACTTCATCATCCCTACCTATATTGAACAATGTGCATTAAAGAACTCCTAAATGCATTCAGGTTGATGAAAGTTGTCTAGCATCCCTTGAAGGTAAGTTACCTAACCAGACTATTCATTATCATTTTTATAAAATCATTAGATAATATTTTGAATCAAAATTGGATGCCGCTAAATGTCAATTATTTCTGGCATTGTTAAAATATAGAAATTTGACTGCTCTTAAGATAATTTTAGGCATTATAACAGTCAAAAGTTTAGAAATAATTCATCATATTGTTAGAAACCTTGTGGATTCTTTTCAAAAAATTGGTAAGAAATCTTGTTCTAAATACTGCAATGCAACCTGACGTGTCTTGTCACAATCAATTG
The DNA here is from genome assembly GCA_009831015.1 of Picea engelmannii. Classification (NCBI taxonomy): domain Eukaryota; kingdom Viridiplantae; phylum Streptophyta; class Pinopsida; order Pinales; family Pinaceae; genus Picea; species Picea engelmannii. The sequence continues at coordinate 1,958,657 of ML776941.1, forward strand.
TTAGCAAGATCACAAGAAAAAAATGTTTTCTCCAACAAAACTCTATTCTCATGAAATGCAATATCAAAACCCTTAGAAAGTGTTCTAATAGATAAGATAGCCTTGACACAAGTGACCTAAAATATTCTATGGCCTTCACTCGTAGGCTACCTCATTCTGACATGAAGTTAATTGGATCACTTAGGGGTGTAGTAAATTCTTTCTGGAATGAGAAAACTAGGCCTTCTTCCAACCAATAATCTGTACCAAAATTTAGAAGTGGATCTAGGGACCTTGAAACCCTTATTAAATAGTTTCTTGACATTACATAGATAGAATTGTATGAGAGATCCAGGATAGTACATAGTTCACTTAACTTGGGACAAAGTTATTTTCATAAATGCAAGCCTTGGTATGTTTGAATTAACAAAATTAGTAACACATGTTGTTGTAGATATCACATTGAGTATGGTTATTATTATGACACACATATATATTTTCCATGTATCAAATAACACCCTTGTGAAAGAATGCTCAGCTATATTTCCATCATCATCATCTAGAGAATTTATTCAAAAAATATTTTGTATAAGGCCAGAGGGTTGTACATTTTATAAAAAATCTTTCTTAGATGAGGAATACCCTAGGAGTAGTGGAATGACATTATTGTGGAAGTGCATCCATGTAAGAAATAAGTATGAATTGGGGAGGAAGGAGGTTTCCTTGCAAATCTTTAAATATGTTGCATATGATATTGATGGAGGGAAGAAAATAAACTGATATAATTGGTGACTTTCCACGTACGAGTATGTGACTTTATCAAGGACTTCCTCGAAAAGACATGACAATATGTTCAACATGTTTATGTGGCTCAATGGAAGGATGAGCATTTTAGAATATGCAGAGATACATTTCCCATTGGCATTGTCTTATCAGTGGTTGATTTTGCTAAGAACTACACTCTTCAACTGCAAAATGAGATTCAAAGCCAATATTATCTCTTAGAGTAGGTCAACATAATGGTCCATATCACATACAAGCATGGGACGGATAATAACTAAGAAAATAAATTTATATTAAGGGAGTATGGCTTCTACATAAGCGATGATTGGTGCCATGACTTAACCTACATACAACATTGCATTCAATTGTTTTACAATCACCTTGAGGAGAAGAACATACAAATGGATTAACATTGTATTTAGTCATATGGTTGTGTGCGTCAGTTGAAAAATACTCATGTATTCTAGTGGTTGTGTATGTTGCACAAAAAACTCAAGGTACCACATATTTAGAACTATTTTGAGTCTCGGAACTGGAAAGGGGAATACGATGGAGCAGACACATGCATCAAAATGACGTTATATAGGAAAGAAATGAATTTCACAACTACTTCCCTAATTTGATACTAAAAATCCATTTTTGAATGGTATTCTTTAGTAATGGGAGAGGGAACAAGAACCAGTGAAGACCAATCACCCAGAAAATGGCATGTACTTATATGTTTTTGGGAGGTGGTCAGTGTAGAGTGATCATAGTGGTATGAATGAAAAACAATCCAGACATCTCATGGATTCCATTCAATTTGAACATAATAAAATGCAATAGTTGAAATATGGATGAGAAAACTCTCTTGTTTCTATGGTCCATGTCGTAGTAGTGAATGGGATGATTTTGAATCCATAGATTGGGTTTATATGTGGGATCACCTATCACTCCCTCGTAGTCAACATATAATTATGGAATTATCCCAATTGGAGAAGGACTAATCAATTATTTTAGCAGATTCTGATAACATCTCAGATCTTGTACTTGCAAGTTTGGTGAAACCTTATATTAAATTATAAATAACTAGCATCAATATTTTATTCTTTGGTCATTTAGTGGGTTCATGTGTTGGAACTCCATTTTTGGTAGGGAACATATATGTAGTGTTTTCCACAAGAGGTAATGAATGGGGCACTGACTATTAGATGGCATGTTTCTTAGAGGGAAAGTAGACCCTCATGTGATCATTAGCATACTCTGAAGGCATTCAATTTTCGATTGGATTGATGGTTATTAAAGGATAATATATGACACATGATGAAAGAACACGAAAAAAAACGTGGTTATGTATTTCAATATTATAGACACGGTGAAGTTGTATACCAATTTACAAACTTGGTTGTTGGCACAAACCTCCAACTACAAACAATGCCAAGTAAGAACTCATCAAAGGTACGATATGTATTTCCTTACTCTGAGCATGAGAAGTTGATGGCAACCATCAATATTAAAAGTGATTACGATGGTCTACTTGAATGACCATACTTATGTAAAAGGAATAATTGAATAGATATTTCATATTTATGAATGTTTGAAATTTTGGCTTCATTTTATGGTTGTGTTAATGGCCGGAATTGACCATGATCAACATTTGAGAAATCACCTTATCAAGGTCTAAATCAAACCCTTTTTTGTTTGGGATGGTGATTTTGACTGGTTATAATGGGTCCAATTACCCGTTTAAAGGTTTTTTTCCTGTAAATGGATACTTAACTTGAAGATTTGCTAAATCCTACTTGCATAAAAGAAAATAATTAATCTATCCCTATTCTAATCATAAACTATCCTAACTGAGATACATAAGTAATTCATGATGTCTCAGTTAAGAGCAAGAAGAATAACATAAAATTGAGCATGAGGTAAAAGTAATCTATTAAGATATAAAAGTAGTTCATATAACCTAATAACTATACAAAAAATACACATCAATCTTAACTAGTCAATAGTTACCAAGGGAAGATTAGATATATATATTCACACTCAATATGGAAGATTAAAAGATATTGAAGATGATTAAAAGATATTGAAGATGAGATAAGAAAGTTGTCTAACTAAGGAAGCAATTCACAAAGAAAGACAACTATTAAAAAAAATGCTTACCAATAATGAATCTAGTAAACACTTAATGGAAACTATAGATACACATTCTCACATCCAAAGGTTAATTAACAAATTCAAACTAAATTCACATAATATGTACTCATACTCATGGAGAATGGAATTTGTCAAATGGAAAGTATTTTATTAAACTCAAAACATGATAATAGTATCAAATTATAAATACAAACAAAAGACCTAAGAATGTTCTATTAGTTTACAAAACTTGACAATAGCGCACTAGTTCTATAACTAATTTCAAACTCAAAATAAAAAAGATTTTAAGAAAGAGAAAGTGATAGCACAAGTCTTTCCTTGCCCAAGACCATCATCTTTCCATCTATTCTTTCATCCTCCAACACCCTCCTAAGTGTCTATTCATGTTGCTTTTATAAGAATGAGAATTTGTTTTCCTTGATGCCTCCAAAATCCATTCAAAACCATAAAATCAAATACAATCTTATAAAATCTAAATCTAAAATATGAACTAAATAATCAAACTAGATTCTACTCACTAATAACAAAACTAAAATTTAAACTAATTAAAATATAATTAAAATTAAAACTAAAAACTAAAGATAAATGAAAACAAAATATACAATTCAACTACATCTAAAATATAAAACTAAAGTAAAAGTAACTTAAAAAGAGAAATTAAGTTTATTAAAACTAAATGGAAACTAACATAATTAAAATTAAAATTAAAACTAAACTAAAAAATAAAAAATAAAAATAAAAACTAAAGAAATGAAGAAAGTAAAAAATATCATGTCATGAATGTTTCTCTTGATCTAAGAGAATTTGCGGCCTGTAAGAATTTTGGAATTTTAATCTCAAATCTTGTCATATTCGTTGTTTTTCATACACTGACATTCTTTTTACTATCATTCACTGCGATCTTGTTTGTTCTCTGACTCATCTTTGGTAATTACATGGTTCTCTGGCTCATCTTTGGTAAATAAATGGTGATCTCATGTGCCCCTCAAACAAATTAGCAATTTGTTATGATGTGATTGCGGTGTCTGTTGGCGTGCTGAGTTGATAGTATGAGTGGATTATGTTCTAGCAATGCTTTGATGGCCTTGTAATTTGGTGAATTCGTGAAACGATGCCCTAAAATGGTGGCAGAATGACCCGATATATTTTTTATCTCATCAACAAACTATCTCCGCGATTTGGTGGATCTGGTAAGGTGAATAAACTTCCACATTCTGGTATGAAATGGTCACAACGTGGTAAATAACCCTAAAACTATTCGTGAAAGTTTGCATAGTCATAGAAGAATGCGAAATAAACCCTCGTTCAGTTTTCATGGTGTGTTCCTTCTGTTCGTAGTGAACTTCAGATTTTAAACCCGTAGTTCCAGCATATCAAATTCCCACATGAATATTCATGCAAAATATGCTGAATAATTAACTATTGTTTTTTGCAAATAATTCAACATGATTTGCTACGATTTGATGTTCCATTTGACTTAACTGGAATTGATCTGGATCATTCTCATCATTTTAATGGTTGCTGGTCCGGTGGCTAATTCCTGTAAAATTCATTGAAAATACCAACATTAACCATGGAAAATCCACGAAAATTGTGACACGTTCATTACCCAAATCTTATGTGCTATTAGTTCGTTGATGTAATACCTACATATTTGATTTTAGTTGTCACGTTTTCATGACAAAACTAAGATCTTATTTAACTTTGAAAGATCAATTTCTGAGATATGGTGAAACCAATCTACGCCCTTTTATCATTGCACAAATCTATGCCTCGTCACATATGTAGCATTTGATTTAGATCCTCTCCAATTTTGATTCGAATTTTCTTCAATGAAATGATCTCCTTACCCACTTACAATGGATGATACGTGGCATTGTTTTTTGTTGTCAAGTATTGATTTAAATTGTTTGAAGGCTCATGTACTGCAAACTCGTGGCGAACTTGTAGCATCCTTGGATGAAAACGTGATCAATCCCAATGATCTTGGGTTTATTGCAGTGAAACGTCTTTTTGTATGGAAGCAATAATAATAATCTCCGATCTTAAACTCTGCGCCTTCCATTCTGCAATCTATTTTATTCTTCATGTTCTTTGCGATTTCATGTTACCAATCACCAAAGATTGTTGGAACTGATTGTGTGATGTTCTGCTTCATGAATGCCTGCCCATAAATCCGATGATATAATGGAGCAATGTTCTGGTGGAGTAATGATGAGGTTTCCATCTAATAATTTCACCAAATTTGGATGGCGCAGATCTCAAATATTCTGCCATGAATGTTCACTTCAGGGCCTTTCACAATTAACACTTCTCTTTGACCATTTGATTAAAAATCTACTAACCTAAGCATAAAACGTGGCATCATAAATATGTTCTCATACACCTCCAATGCCTTTAGACGACCTGGATTACACAAAAATAATTGTCAAAAGAAAATACGAATTCGGAATTTTATCAAAGTAAACTTCAGGTTTCCTGAATTTTGAGACTTGGTTTCCACAAAGTTTTGTTAAAGTGAGATTACGGGTTTCCTTAAGAAGAACTTGGGGTTTCCATAGAATTTATTAAAGAGTAATATGATATTTCCACCCTTTGACATGAACCTTTTTAAGACACGTACTGAATAACATAAACCAGCCTTAATCAATTTGTTTCAGTTTTCAAAAAAGTGCAAAATTGGTAAAATGACGTTATTTTTAAACACATGTTCAACGCTTGTAAAAATAAATGCATAATCCAAATTCACATCTATCTTCTCGTTTCCATTCATGAATATGCATTCTTTCAAGACTCAAACTAAAATTTACAAAATTGCACTTTTACTTAAATTGTTTCAATTCACAAAAATGTTGATTTAACGTGATAATGCATTGAAACCCAAAAATTGAGGAAAGTGCCAAATCATCATGATAATCCAAATTTAAGAAACCAGAAGCGTACAATCAATTTGATTAAACCCCGATAAGTATGAACACCATGTTGAATGACCATAGTACAAAAGACTGAGATGATGCATTTCAATAATGTGTGCGAAAAAATGTGTCAAAATAATAAATAATCACGATGCAAAAATCCCCTTCACCAAAAAATTAATCATTAGACAGGATGTATACATGAGAACTCATTAATGATTGAGTTATGGCAGCCCTAGATTACAAAAACATCATTTTATGAGAAAATCAGAGAAGAATTAATGCAAACAAACATGAAAACCAAATAATGAAGATAGGAAAATTATCAAACCATTCTATTATTAGATGAAGAAAAATAAAATCAATAGCAACTCAAAGCATACTTTTTTCACAATTTTAATTGGGGGCCCTTAATTTTTTTTCAAAATTTAGGAAAGTTGTTGTTTTCCATAATAGGTTGTTATGGTATTCTTGCATGTTGTGGTTCTTTTTGTTTTTAAGGAACTATGTCTAGCCTTGCCTTGCTTACCTAGCCTTTCCCTACCTTTTCTAGGATTGCCTTGCCTTTCCTTTCCTGACCTTACCTTCCCTTCCCTTCCCTTTCCTTACCTTTCCTTATCTTTCCTGACCTTGCTTTCCTAGCCTTGCCTTGCCCTGCCTTTCCCTACCTTGTCTTGGTTTTCCTAGCATTACCTTTCCTTACCTTTCCTTTCCTTGCCTTGCCTTGCCTTGCCTTTTCTTGCCATGCCTTACCTTGCCTTGCCTTTCCTGGTCTTTCCTTTCCTTTCCTTTTCTTACCTTGTCTTACCATGTCTTACCTTTCCTTTCCTTGCCTTGCCATGCCTTGCCTTGCCTTACTTTGACCTTCCTTTCCATGTCTAGACTTGCCTTCCCTTTGCTTGCCTTGCTTTCCTTGACTTTCCTTCCCTTTCCCAACCTTGTTGTGGCTTACCTTACCTTGTCTTGCCTTACATTGCCATGTCTTACCTTTCTTTTCCTTTCTTTTCTTTCCTTGCCTTGACTTGCTTTGACTTTCCTTGCCTTGACTTTCTTTGACTTGCCTTTCCACGTCTAGTCTTTCCTTTATTTTCCTTGTCTTTCTTTCCTAGCCTTGCCTTGCCTTTCCCTACCTTTCCTTTCCTTCTATTGCCTTGCCTTACCTTGCCTTGCCATGTCTTACCTTGCCTTTCTTTGACATGTCTTACCTTACCTTGCCTTGCCTTTCCTTTCCTTACCTTACTTTACCTTACCTTTCCTTTCCTTGTCCTTTCTTCCCATGTATTACCTTTCCTTTCCTTTCCTTGCCTTGCCTTTCTTTCACTTATCTTTCCATGTTTAGACTTGCCTTGGCTTTTCTTCCCTTTCTTTCATAGCCTCCCCTTGCCTTCCTATCCTCACCTTTCCTTTCCCTACCTTGTCTTCTCTTTCCTTGCCTTTCCTTTCCATGTCTTACCTTGCCTTGCCTTTCCTTGCCTTGCTTTCCTTGCCTTACCTTGTTTTGACCTGCTTTGCCATGTCTAGTCTTGTCTGACCTTTCCTTTCCTTTCCTTGCAATGTATTACCTTGCCTTGCCTTTCACTTCCTTTTCTTTCCTTGATCACTTTGCCTTGTCTTTCCATGTCTTACCTTGCCCTACCTTGCCTTGCCTTACCTTTCATTTCCTTCCTTGCCTTGCCTTTCTGTTACTTTGCTTGCCATGTCTAGCCTTTCCTTCCCTTTTCTTTCCTTACTTACCGAGCCTTGTATTTCCCTACCTTGTCCTGGCTTAGCTTGTATTTCCTTGCCATGTCTTACCTTGCCTTGCCTTACATTTCCTTGCCTTAGATTGTCTTTCCTTTCCCTACCTTTCCTTTCCTTGCTATGCCTCACCTTTCCTTGCCTTTCCATGTCTAGCCTTGTCTTTCCTTTGCTTTCCTAGCCTAGCCTTGCATTTTCCTACCTTGGTTTGTTGTTAGGTAGCTAGAGAGGTAGTGGGGGGGCCTAAGAGGGCCCATAATGATAATAGTGGAGGCCATTCAATGTAAGGTGGACTAGGTCCACTATATTATTAAATAAGGCCCACTATAATAGTTAGATATAATAAATGTAAGAGGACTTCTTAGAAGGTTCTACTTCTAGAAGATTCCTCCTCTAGAATGTTATTAGGTGATGGTAGCACTATATAAAGGTGTTCAAGCAATGTAAACGGACATGAAGAGAAGTATTGTATTTGGAGCGGTAGCTCAATCGGAGGAAGCCCCCTCAAAGAGACAAGTGAACAAGAGATGATCACTTCCATAATAGGATCCATTCTATGGTGTTGCCCTACCTCAAGGGTTTGGTAATGATAAAGTGTGGTTTCTTATATCTTGTTTTTTGGATCTATTGTGTATTCAGTATTTGTGGTGATTATATTTGTAGATATATTTAGGTTCTTAACAAGTGGTATCAGAGCACTTTCCTTGGCTAAAGAAGGGAATAACTTTTTTCTCTTTTTGCAAAAACATTATAGGGAAGAAAAAAAGGGTAGCACACTTCAGGTTCAGATATGAATCTTTATGAGCTAAATTTGACAAAAAAAATTGATTATTTAAATTCCTCTCGGAAAAATACCCAATTTCAAAAAACAATTCAACCGAAGCGGAGTCTGGAAAGTGAAGTTATGAGCTTTTTAAATTCAACAGTTTTTCAAGGTTTTTTCTGGAAAAAGCCGCGATTTTTTGCCATAATTTATTGTTCTATTTTTTGGCATTTTTCATGACGGAAACAGAACTATAGAGTTCATAAATTCTCATAGGGTGCTTAGATGTCTATTTCTCAAACCCTCAAAGAAACTCTACAAATTACTGAAGCATTCAAATCTCAATTGTATGACACATTGAATGACAGATTGGATAAATTTGTAGATGGCTTCATAGGCGACTTCAATGATAGTTTTCGTAGTATTAAATATTCATTGCATAACATGAAGGAGATATTTCTTATGAAGGACATCGGGGATGAATATAATCAATAAATATATGTTTGGTATGATTTTGAGGCCGATTGTGATGATTGGTATATGGATAGTTGTCATTTCTGGGATGACAACCACTTCCATGTTTTATTTGATGACTCTACTCCACCTTTTGTAGAGAACATCAATGTCCCACATCAGGAGCTAGTTATGATTACCAATGTCCATCCTGCATATTCTATAATGGTATTGTTCCTTCCAAATTCAACTTTGACCCTTTCCCACTATGTGGATGTATATTTTTATTTGGATCCACATGATAGGTGTGAGTATTGGGAGAATAATTTTCAATTTGTTATTGGATGTCGATATCTTCCGTGTGGAGTTCACATGAACAATTGGGCATGGGACACTAGTTTACATTGGTGGTTGGACTACTTTAGCATGGTGGCTTTGATTTCTCAATGGGACCCTAGCTCTCTAGTCTACTTCATCACTATGGTTCACACTTATCCATGGGACCATGGTTCTCTAGTATACTTCAACACTATGCTCCACACTTATCCATGGGACCGTGGTATATGCTTGTACATCAAGTGTTGAGGACAACGCTTTCATAAGGGGGATGGAATGTTAGGTAGCTAGAGAGGTAGTGGGGGGAGGGAGGGGGCAAAGGGTCCATAATGATAATAGTGGAGGTCATTCAATGTAAGGTGGACTAGGTCCACTATATTATTAAAGAAGGCCCACTATGGTAGTTAGATATAATAAATGAGTAGTTAGATATAATAAATGCAAGACAACTTCTTAGAAGTTTCTACTTCTAGAAGATTCTTCCTCTAGAATGTTCTTAGGTGATGGTAGCACTATATAAAGATGTTCAAGAAATGTAAAGGGACATGAATAGAAGTATCGTATTTGGAGCGGTAGCTCAATAAGAGGAAGCCCCCTCGAAGAGGGAAGTGAACAGAAGATGATCCATTCCATAATAGGATCCATTGTATGGTGTTGCCCTACCTCAAGGGTTTGGTAATGATAAAGTGTGGTTTCTTCTATCTTGCTTTGTGGATCTATTGTGTATTCAGTATTTGTGGTGATTATATTTGTAGATCTATTCAGGTTCTTAACACTTGCATTGGATTGTCTTTCCTTTCTTTACCTTACCTTTCCTTGCCATGTATCCTCTTGTCTTGCCTTTCCTTTCCTTGCCTTACCTTTCCTTTCCTTTCCTTGTCTTTCCATGTCTTACCTTGCCTCGCCTTGCCTTTATTTGACTTGGCTTGCCATTCCTAGCCTGGCCTTTCATTTTCTTACCTTTCTTGCCTAGCCTTTCCTTTCCTTTGATTCCCTTGCCTTGTCATGTGTTTCCTTTCCTTACCTTGCCTCGATGCCTTGCCTTACCTTGCATTTGCTTTCCTTTCCCTACCAAGCCTTTCCTTGCCTTTCCATGTCTATCCTACCCTTGCCTTGCATTTACCTGCCTTTCCTTGAATTTACATTCCATGCCATACCCTGCCTTGCCATGGCATGCCTTTCCTTCCCTTGCCTTGCCTTGCCTTGTATTTCCATGCCTTTACTTTCCTTGCCTTTTCTTTCCTTGCTTGCCTAATCTTTCCTTTCCTTTCCCTACCTTGTATTGGATTGACTTGGCTTTCCTTTCCTTGCATTGCCTACCCTTGTGTTTCCTTGCCTTGTCTTTCCATGCCTTTGCTTTCCATGCCTTGCCTTGTCTTACTTTCCTTTCCTTCTCTTGCTTGTCTTGCCATGAATTTCCTTGTCTTTATTGCATTGCCTTGCTTTACCTTGCCTTGTCTTATCTTGGCTTGGCTTAGATTGGATTTCCTTTCCTTGCCTTGTCTATCCTACCCTTTCAATGCCATGTCTTGTCTTTCCATGTCTAGCCTTGCTATCATTTACTTGTCTTTCCTTTCCTTTCCTTTCCTTTATTGCTTAGCCTTTCCTTGCGTTTGCTTTCACCCTTGACTTACATTTCCTTTCCTTGTCTTTCCTTTCCTTTTCTTTCCATGCCTCGCCTTGTTTTTCCTAACCTATCATGTCCATGCCTAGCCTTAAAAGGTATTTAATAGTCAAACATATGTCTCATCGAACATGTGTGTAGGAGTTCCACTTCTCCTGCTAATCATCTCTTTAATTCGAGTAAGAAATTGTTGTTGAGTTGTGATATCATGTATTGTTAAAAAAAAAATTGATGCAATTTTATTATCCATAGTTGTATGTTCAAAAGAACTATATATATATATAGTATGGCTAGAAAAAAAAGTAAAACATAACCAAACATTCATTCTCAGGTATTATGAATACAATAGTTATATTGACCCCTTTAAAAAAATGTTGTAAGAAAAACTAAATGACTAAAAAAGAAGTACTTGTTTAAAGGAAATGTTTAAAAATGTGCAAACACAAGTAGAAACGCAAAATAATTTGTATAGGAGAAAGAAAATATGTGTTCGTAGTGAGGAGAGGGAGAATGAAAATAATAACCTTCAAAAATATTTATCATCCAAAATGAAAAAATAAGGAAAATTTTCTTTCCCAAAAATGATGATTCCAAAGAAAAATACAATCCATCAATTTAGACAACAACTTTTGTTTATCCCAAAGAGACAACGTGGCAACAAAACTAAATGCATTAAATTTTTTTTATGTCGCAACCACTGAAAAACATAAATAGACCCACTTGAAAAATGATGATTTTTTTTATTTTATTTCAAAAAGTAATATGGATTTAATGAACACTTACATGTTTTTACAAACATTCACAAAGGATTATTTCAAGAAAATAATATCAAAGGACAAAAAAATGAACTTAACATAGGCACTCTATGCAAATTGAAAATATTTAAATAGGATGTTACAATAATATGGACTTTAATCGTTCCTCTTCTTTTTTCCTCATTGTAATATAGGCATTGTTTTTCATCTTTGCATAGTACTCAAAAGAGAAAGGTGATGATATGCGTAAGCCATCTATTGATTTGAATCTTTATATTGATATGAAGGTCAACCCTTGTTACTCTTTGTTTCCAATATCAATTGTTGAATGTTCTAAAGTCAACCCCTATGATTTGTGAATAGTAAGGGACCATACAATCCTCAAAGGAATTTGTTTATGATTTCCTCTTATAGCTGATGTGATTGGTACAATGTTTAGATTTATTGGGTCAAATGGAATGCCAATATACTTATAAAAAATAATAGTTGTGTACATTGGAAGTTGAAGATTATTTGAGCGAGCCATATAGAATATATTTTGAATGTAACCAAGAGCACCATTCACTAAGCCAGCTTCAACCCATAAGTTACATGTCAACATGACACGTTGTCCAGGGAATAAGAGAACTTCACGTTCCAATTGATCATCATAAACACCAAGAATTTGTGTTCCTCGTGTATCCTTAAGAACGCATCACTCAATTGGAGAATTTAATGATTTCAACATTGCCTATTATGCAAGTTCACCAAATTATTTGATGGGAACAAGTGAAGTGTTTAATTAAATAAACTCATCTCTTGAAGAGGTAAAGTCATATCAACCCATGACATAAGAAGTTCTTAATCATCAAAAATGGGTTCTGGCATTTCTTATGTTCATTAAGAATCTACGAAAAATAATATTGTTTTGGATCATTTCCTTGCTGTCAAAATATTGTATCCAAGGTGACTATGATGAATTTTTTCCATAACACTTTCCTCGCTATATTACTTGCATATAAAGGCTTATCTCTAACAAGAGGAAATTGACCAAGGTCACCCATAAGAATAATAGATATACCACCAAAAGGAAAAAATTTATTCTCTCAAAATGCTTCTCGTAATCGAGAATCAATCTGTATGAATAAAATTGGTCCTAAAAATATCATTTCATCTATCAAAATATATCGAATATCACTCATTTCCTCTTGAAATATTGCTAGAGAATGCCCCTGAAGTGTTTGCTTATCCTTAATAGGAATTTTTAGTGATGAGTTTATTTTGTTTCCATTTATATTAAAAGCATCTATTCCTCTCGGCACAAGCAAAAGAAAAGGACTATTTCCATTAGCTAATGAAGTAGAAAGAGCATGAGAAATACAATGAATAAGGAAAGACTTTCCACTGCCTATAGTACCCTGAACAATCATTAGAATACGTTCACGACATGGATATTCAATGCAATGCTGTAAAATTATATCAAAAGAAACTCGTTGTTTCTCTGCCAAGGAAGATGGAGATGCAGATGTGGGATGAGAATTTTTAACAATAACACCCATTGATTGGGCATTTCTTATAAAATAAATATCCTCTTTTGCAACATTATTTGAAATTGTTGTTTGCTCCAAATCAAATCATGTATCAAAGTCCCTTCTACCAAGAGTGTGAAGGTCATAAACATTCACATTATTAGGAGGAACCAACCGAGACAAAAATTGTCATTCTTCAAAATATTCTTCCACATGGGTTGGTTATTCTTGGGAATCAACTTCATCTTCAACATTTTCTAAAGAGGCAGGGGCCCGATCAACATGCCATGGTCAATATCAAAAACTTCTCCAATTTTCAATCACTATATCATCTGAAAGGCCAATATCTAAGGGAATGTGCCTGAATGGTTTGTACAAAAGCAATTCAGTTTAACATAAAGTTTGTAAGTCTTGAGAAGCCTCATCGAAAATATAATAAAACCACGACAAAACTCCTACAAAAAAAATCAACATTTGCATGCCACATTGCAAGAAGATCTACATTATGGACATTTATCCTATCATCACTTCATATTGGCTCATATTTATTTCTTCCTTTTTCATCTATGAATAATAATGATTCATCCCGAACCTCCCATGAAGCATTGTAGAAACAACTGAGAATAATACATTTCTTGTGCAAGAAAGAATCTACACTGCACTTTGTATGTCTTTGAACATGGTTCAACAAATGTTCATAATCATCATGAGGATTGAAAGAAAAAATCCGATCTATATTCAATAGGCAGGGGTCATCGTTGATGCTTCAAGGAACCATTATGTTTCAACGATGCATGTCACGTCGATTCCATGCTGATACATATCTATCAAAATGTGTCTTTGCAACATACACATATGAAGGATTAGACCAATCTAGTCCTTCCATGTTTGGAGCACCTTGAAACCATAAGAAGTCGTGGATGTGAGCTTATCTTCTATGTTTCCACTCATATCTAAAAAAAAAAAAGATACAGTAAATATATATAGTAGAAAAAGAACAACAAAAACCAACACACAAAATTGCTAGCATAAATATGACAACATGAACCCAAAAGTATTTAGCTCCAAGATATTTTTGGATGACTTCTTCTCAAAATATATTGAATCTATGATGCATAAACATTGCAACAATATGGGGGTACCTCATACATTCTCAATTTTTATATGATGTTGATTTGAACCATGAGAATTTTTATTTCTAGGCATGGTGTTATGCAAGTCTGGTCACTTTGTGTGAGATGCACTCAAATTAAAAAACAAATTTGGACAACCCAACTGAGTAATCATGTCAGTAAGTTCAATATGTCACTTTTTCCAATAGGCCCTTTTACCTCTAACTAAAGAAAAAAATTGCATAAGATGCTCAACCAACTTATTATTAGGTAAATCTAAGAGTTGTTGACGCAAGGCTTCAATTGTAGTTGGGAAGTTATCATCTATATTTTTCTTTACAAAAACTACAACGACAACTTAGCTCCAATGTCACATATCATGTTCAATAAGAAGTATTGAAAGCAATGATGGCTTCCAACTTTATAATCAAAGTATCTGAGCATGTGCAATCCATAGTCATTAAGTTGAATGCTACAAATACGTGGATGCAACCAATCAACCTCACTAGTGGGGAATACTATGGGGAATTACATGTCTAATAACATTGATGTATTATATTCATTAATTGGAGATGAACCAATATATGGCAAGTGGACTGGTTGAATAGGTGAAGACTCAATATTTTCAATAAATGTTCTTATTTCTTCCACTTCTGCATGTTCATTTAGTAGGAGAGCAACAAAAGATGAAGGATGAGAGTGCAAACGGTCGGTAAGAAACCCTTGAAATTTGGCAACATTGTTATTTGTTTCTTCAGTATCCCAATCAACAAATTTAAGCCTAGTTGAAACATCTGTTGCATTTTCTCAGAGAGCAGTAATTCATTCCATGTCAATTTGAACATCTCGATAAAATTTATCCATTTGAATCTCATAATACAATGCATTCATCACTCGTGATCTCTTGACATAAAAATCATAATATTTAGATTGGGAACCACTTCTCATCATAATTAAGAAGTCAAGATATTCAACAAGCCGTGGAATATTTCTAGCAATCATTGAAATATCTTGCGGAAAGATGATTGTGTGGCCACTATATTTATATTTCCCACCACGATCATGGGTCACTTGCAATATAGGATTTACATGTGGTATGAGCATCTCTTCAACTTGGGTAAGTACTCTTAGAACTTGAGGTTTCTCACTAGGATCCATGTGATTCCATCGAGAAAAATGATGGGACCCTCTCTCTTGTTTACACCTTTTACAAATATCTCCTTAAGACCCCATCAAAACTTGGATTCCACGACATGATTCTTGGAAAACATGGCACATTTGAGCAATGCAGAGGTTATCTATCTTCACTCGAAAAGTTTTATGTACTGCAATCATACGTGGATGAAACTCTATATATCGAGTAGGCATGGGATAATGTGGACCACCAATGGGAAGAGTAAAATGACCTCTGAAATCTACTTCATCTTCAACAATGTCAGAGGGCCCACCCAAATTTGCAGCAAGTGGATTGGGCCTATTACTTCCAACTGGAATATCCCTTAAATTTATGGATTGCATTTTTTTATCCTGATTGCATTGAATGGTGTTATGGTCATAAAATACTCTAAACTTTAATGTCTAGCTAAGTGCAAAAAAGTAGGAGTCTAAATGTGAAAAAGAATAGCAAATCCAATACATACAACATCAACATTTGCTTTCCAATTAGATGGTCTATGAAGATTTGAAGGGAGGCGATGAGATTCTTTTCGTTGACTTGTAACATGATATGTTGCAAGATGCACAAAGTTCATTTCTATACCTCTATTCGAATGAAAAATGTCTTGGGAAAAAAAACAGATGGTTAAAGTCATCAATATAAGGAAAGAAGTGCCAGTATAGTCATCATGAATAACTGTTGAAATATCTTTGTTGTTCCAAGTGAAATAGTATGTGGGATGATTTATTTTGTTGGTGGTGCAACATTTTCTTCAGAACGAGGGTTGTGAAAGGAAGAACCAATGTTTGCTAATTTTCCAGCAAACAGGCAAGCACATGAAAAACATGCACTTCAGTAGATGACACATTTTCCAGAATGACATAAGTAACTCTAGCCTCCATGTTTTGCATCATTGCTCCATGCTATAAACTTTCACTTCCATTGGTTGAAGTATGGAGGTTTTCATTCGTACGTAGCCTATGTACATGATGATCTTCCAAATTACGAGAAGTTTCCCCAATAAAATTAATGTTGTTAGAATATTGTGGAATAGTAGAAATATTAGGATTATGAAAAGATTATGGGAATGAAACATTGATGGGAAACGTTCTTTGCATGATATCAGCCAAATTGCAATACTTACGACTAATGGGAAAATCAGTTTTAGTAGTATTTTCCCTGATCCTTCTATGATATAAAAGTCTTCTACGTTAATTTACTACATCTTTATTTTGTTGATACTGTAAATGGCGAAGTTCATTATCCCTCTCACGCGATTTTGGTGATATATTGTGTACTTGTGGCTTCAATCTACATATAAATAATAATATAATTTTAACATTACCAAAGAAATATAAATTCCATTCATATAGAGAAGCACAATTTAAGGAAATAATAACACACTAAAAAATAAGATATTCAGATATAGGAGAAAGATAAATTGTTGCAAATGTAATACTTCAAGGCTGCTGCAAATGTAATACTTCAACTGCAACATTTTATAAACATGTTTCAAGACAACCCAATCATATTTATTGGCAGTGACTTTTTGCAGTAGTGAAAAGAAATCACACTCTCCAACCGATATACAACCAATATTTTTAAATGCCTTGGTAAATGGATTCATGACAAAATAATTGTTGCAATGGGAGCATTTTGTTGGCAAAGATAGAAAAATCATGAATCCAACTGTACACACAACTTTGTATACGGAGTTAATAAACGGTACAAGAAAACGAGAAATGCGGCCATGTTGATTAAGGTATTCTCAAAGGAAATAATTGCTTCGATCATTGAAGAAATGGCTAAGAAAACCAAATTCATTCAAGGAAATTTGATTGCATTGTGACAAGAAAGACTCGCTTTGTAAAACATCCTTCGAGCATTTACAAACAATTATAAATTTAATCAACACTGATAAAGGAAGCCATATAAACACCATTTGCAAAATATCAAACAACAAAGAACTCCAGATGCTGGGATCCATAGTGATTTGAGCACTGAAAAAAATGCACAATTAATTGGAGCATTTCATAACAAAGACTAAAAGATAGAAACAAAAATAGAATCATAAATTATGACAACGATGAATAAAAACATATCTATGAACAAAAATGAAATCATAGAAACATTGACATGAAGATGAAAAGGAAAAAAGAAAATGCACTAAAGATTAACTTGTGAATGCTTTTGAAAAAACATTATTCATAGAGCATATGCACATATTTGTAAGACCCTAGCACTAGAAAACCTATATATGCATGTATAATTATCCATAGACAATATAAAATAGAGATCTACATTCTATTTAAGTTCTTTTTGTTTATTTTTTTGTTTAGATAAACACATTGATAAAACAAATTTTCTGAAGTTGAAAAGAAAGGTTTCTCTTAAATTTTTCTCTATTTACAGTGAAAAAATACAATTTTAAATAAGATTTCAAAGCTAATTAAAATAGTATTTCAAATATTTCAAAGCTAATTAAAGCAATTTCAAATAGGATTTCAAATATTTCAAATGGATTTCAAAGCTAATTAAAATCCATTCAAACCTAAATAAAATGGTGCATTCAAAGCTCTTCTAGTTGATTTCAAATATTATTATTTGAAATAAAATGGTGCACTCAAAGCTCCGAATGTCTAAAATAAAGTTAAATTAAAGGTCAGAATGTCTAAGATTCTGTTGTAGAGTCACACAAAAGTGCTTTCAAAGCTCTGAACGTCTAAAATTCTGTTGTAGAGTCACGCAAAAGTGCATTCAAAGCTATGAATGTCTAAAATTCTCTCGTAGAGTCGCAGAAAAGTGCATTCAAAGCTACAGATGTCTAAAATTCTATCGTTGGTGCATTCAAAGCTCCGAATGTCTAAAATTCCATATAGTTGGTGTATTCAAAGCTCTGAATATCTAAAATTCCATATCGTTGGTTCATTCAAAGCTCTGAATGTCTAAAATAAAGCTCGTTGGTGCATTTAAAGCTCTGAATGTCTAAAATAAAGAAAATATAAGAAAGAGAATGTGCATTCTAAAGCTCGTTGGTGCATTTTAAAATAAAGGTCGTTGGTGCATTCAAAGCTCCGAATGTCTAAAATAAAGTTCGTTGGTGCATTCTAAAATAAAGCTGGTTGCTTCCTTCTAAAGCTCCAGTTGTTTTAAGACCAGTTGTTGCATTCAAATTCTATCGTTGGTGCATTCAAATTCATATGGTTGGTGCATTCAAAATGGATTCAAGCCATTCAAAGTGGGATGCATCATTCAAATTCAAAGCTCTGAATATCTAAAATTCCATATCCTATTTATTATTATTTCTAAGTATTATTTAATAAATCCTATCCTATTTATTATTATTTCTAAGTATTGTTTAATAAATCCTATCGTATTAGTCCCTGCCTTCAGGGACTATAGCGTTCGATTTCGTGCTTGACTTACTATTAGTTAATGCTGCGGGGACTATAGTTTCCATTCCTGCTTGAATTACCATTAGTTGGCCTTTGACTATAGTTAAGTATCAATAATATATATTATATCATTTAATATAAATTAAAAAATTTGTTTTTCCCCCATATTTTTATTGGATGCAAACTTTCACTTCTTATTGCAGCTTGTATTCCAGAAGTGAAGACGATTTTATTGGTAATTACACCGAAAGGCATATACCTATTGACAATGGGCACAATTAATGATCTTTTAACCTTATTTAACCTTAAACCCTAATGTGATGGCTATGCATTGAAAATGCTGGCATATTCTTAGTCGTCCTCCAAAATCAATGGGTTAGATTTATTGTTCATAACTTTCTTACATTTATCAAAGCATCCATTAACATGTTTACTTTTTAACATTTACCTAATCACACTAAAAAATTACTGTAAGGATATGTAATTGCCACATTTAAATGATTAAGTAAGATTATGTAATTGCTTCTGAACCGATGTCTGATGCCCAGGCATTCTATTTATCAAGCCAAACGTTTCATATTACCAGCGGCCATCTCATGACCGCCTCCTTACCGCGTGTTTGTGGATTGTGAAGTGCCCGCCACKTATTATTTATCTACTGATTTTTATTCCCTCTCGTTACTGTGCCTGCCGCCATTAGTTTAATTTAATGTAATATGGTGTTACAGGTGCACAATTTACAATTTATCAGTAGAGTTTAAATGGACACGCTTTTGTATTTCTAACTACAAGAATTTTCTGTGAACAGAATAAAATTAAGTACAGAATGAAATTACTAACTACAAGAATTTTCCGTGAACAGAATAAAATTAAGTACATAATACAATTAAGTTACAGGGATTTTAATTTAATGCAAACCAGGGAAATACTTCGACGATTTGCTGTCCAATGAGTTAAACCCTAAATAAATAAAGTTTGTGAATGTGGCTGATGAACGCCGATAGGCATATTTCATTCACAAACTTTATTTATTTAGGGTTTAACTCATTGGACAGCAAATCGTGGAAGTATTTCCATGGTTTGCATTAAATTAAAATCCCTGTAACTTAATTGTATTATGTACTTAATTTTATTCTGTTCACAGAAAATTCTTGTAGTTAGTAATTTTATTCTGTACTTAATTTTATTCTGTTCACAGAAAATTCTTGTAGTTAGAAATACAAAAGCATGTCCATTTAAACTCTACTGATAAATTGTAAATTGTACACCTGTAACACCATATTACATTAAATTAAACTAATGGCGGCAGACACAGTAACGAGAGGGAATAAAAATTAGTAGATAAATAATACGTGGCGGGCACTTCACAATCCACAAACACGCGGTAAGGAGGCGGTCATGAGATGGTCGCTGGTAATATGAAACGTTTGGCTTGA
Organism: Picea engelmannii; assembly: GCA_009831015.1. Taxonomy (NCBI): domain Eukaryota; kingdom Viridiplantae; phylum Streptophyta; class Pinopsida; order Pinales; family Pinaceae; genus Picea; species Picea engelmannii. The sequence continues at coordinate 1,978,748 of ML776941.1, forward strand.
TAAATAGAATGCCTGGGCATCAGACGGTCGGTTCAGAAGCAATTACATAATCTTACTTAATCATTTAAACGTGGCAATTACATATCCTTACAGTAATTTTTTAGTGTGATTAGGTAAATGTTAAAAAGTAAACATGTTAACGGATGCTTTGATAAATGAAAGAAAGTTATGAACAATAAATCTGACCCATTGATTTTGGAGGACGACTAAGAATATGCCAGCGTCTTCAATGCATAGCCATCACATTAGGGTTTAAGGTTAAATAAGGTTAAAAGATCATTAATTGTGCCCATTATCAATAGATATACGCCGTAAATATATACTAACACAACCACATAATTAACTTATTAAATTTAATTTTAACATAAACCATGTTAATATAAACTTTAATTAAGATTTTGGAAATATTATTCCTACACATTAATATTCAACATTTTCTTTGCTTTTAAAAATATTATTCCTACACATTAACATAAAATGTTAACGGATGCATTCAATGTTAATGGTTGACCTAGCTCCATTGTTAATGGCTGACCTTGCATCTCGATACATTCAATGGATGAACTTGCTCCATTAACATTTCCTCACTACATTCAATGTTACTCCACGAACATGCACAAAATGAAATCGGGGGTGGAGAAACACTCACCGAATGAAATTGCTGGTAGAAAATGAAAAGCACTGACACTTAGGAAATTGAAATCCATGATAGCATGGAATAATCTTAAAGGTTAATCATTTAACCGTAGCAATCATATGCTGATACAGTAATTTCTTAATATGATTAGGTAAATGTTAAAAAGTAAATAGGTTAAGGGATGCATTCAAAAATACAAGGAAGTTATGAAGAGTAAATCACATTCATTGATTTTGGAGGCATTGATTTAGGAGAATGACTAAAAATATGTCAACATCTTCAATTAATTATTAACCATCAAATTAAAATTTGAGATTAAAAAGTGATTAATTGTGCCCATTACCAATAAGTATAGACCTTTGGGCGTAATTATATTATTTAATATAAATAAAAAAATTTGTTTTCACTCCATATTATATTAGATGCAAACTTTCACCTTTTATTGCAGAGGTGAAGACGATTTTATTGGTAATATCGCCTTCATTAAATTCATTTTCCAGTGTTTGTCAACGAATTAAAGACATTCATGCATTTGTTTTGATCTGTCAAAACTCAAGTGCTTGCAACGTGCAACGGCAAGGCTATGGGATGTTTTACTAGCACCTTCTTAACCTTGAGTAAGTGAGGTTAAGATAAATGAACTAAAATCCTTCTCATAGCTTCATTGGCTTCATAGAACTTCTTCCGAATGCCGAAATCCTTCTCACAGGATCATTGGCTCCATAAAACTTAGGAATAGAAGCATATTCATAAGCATGTGCACTCTAGTGATTTCCCTGTAGTTTGTGGTCTAGTGATTTCACCTGTAGTTTGTAGTTTCAGATTGAGATGCAGGTCCATGTTAATCCACATAAACATCATTAAAACATCATCAGTCAACAATCGAAAAAACAAAGAAGAATCATCAATCAGTAATCCAAAAAACATTTGTGGTCTAGTGATTTTACCTGTAGTTTGAGATGCAGGTCCATGTTAACCCACAGAAACATCATTGAAACATCATCAGCCAACAATCGAAAAAACAAAGAAGAATCATCAGTCAGTAATCCAAAAAACATTTGTGGTCTAGTGATTTCACCTGTAGTTTGTAGTTTCAGATTGAGATGCAGGTCCATGTTAATCCACAGAAACATCATTGAAACATGATCAGTCAACAATCTAAAAAACAATGAAGAATCATCAGTCACTAATCCAAAAAACACATAAGAACAACACTTTACTGTATGGAAAGCAACCAACGACAAATGACAGATGACTATATCCGTCTGTTAATCTTTTTCCGCGACGGGACGTTGTGAGGAAGAGTTCAATTTCTGATACATTGCAGTTTCCACTGGAACATAATGTGGATTGAACCAGGATGCCCCCATATTTATCAAAAATATCAATAGTACTTTTCTGATCTCGTAACGTCCATCCCATACGTCGTTTTAGGGTAATGCACTCTCTATGCAATAACTTGAGACTTGGTTCGTTACATCGATGTTATTTATTTTATTATTGTATTGTGGTGTCGGGACCAGTGAAGAGGCGAGCAATGGATGGAAGGTATGTCAAGTTCATTATTGTTTGTACAGGTATGTCAAGTTCATTATTGTTTGTACCTTAGCAGTCATTAGGTGTGGCAACAATATATAAAATTGTTAATTATACAAATCAAAATGTTAATCGAATTGACTGAATTATCTTTGAAGTTCATTATTGTTTCTACATTAGCAGTCATTAGGTGTGGCAACAATATATAAAATTGTTAATTATACAAATCAAAATGTTAATTGAATTGACTGAATTACTCGTATAATGTCGGATTGTTCTGGCTCTTTCTCTATAGATTTTGGTAATTTAAATTCTAGAAAGAAGACAAACTAGACAGCTAGCTTTTCAAGCCCGACAACTAGACTTAAAACAGAATAATATGAAGATCCAATACATCACCAAATAAACATCAATCAACCCCTGGAACTCCCTAAAAACAAGAGAGAAAGAAAAGGGACATAGACGAACCAGAACAAAAATATGCGAAAGCCCAATGAGAGATAAAACCTGCGTCCGTTCAAAGACCAACAAATGCATTTGTAAGCACTACAATAAGCCTTGGTTCTATACAACGCGCTCTTATTCAGTCCAACCAGAAACCAATTGAAAGAGGCGGTTGTTTTCTTGTCGGTTCGCTAGTTCTGGTTCTTATTCCTCTTCCTGGTGTTTGTGAAAATCGTTGGATGGATTTGAATGAAATGTGAAGACATCTTCATCAGGTATGTCATCGAATTCTGGTCTTCGACCAACTCACAAGACTGCCTTCGAGGGCGTTAACACTTCAAATCCCTACCAATATAGCCAACCCAACTCTCAACTTTATTGTCTTCTTCTCACTCCATGTGACCATGGGTTGAATTCGACATGGGTCGTTGAATTACAGCCTTATCGTCATTGTGCTGAAAAGAGAGGAAAATTCTGCACAATTTCACCCACGCAGGCTCTGACATCATTGTCATGTGTCTCGGCCCCACTCCACTCTTCTCGGTTGGGTAGTCTAGTTTAGCGAGAGAGGCTTCTAGTTTAGCGAGAGAGGCTTCTGCCTGGATGCAATGGAGAAACTTCCCCTCCATCCCTCTATCAATAGGTCTCATCTCCGGCCAGTCGAGTCCTCAACTGAAAGAATTGGAAGAATTAAGCTCACAAATCACACGCTGTTTATTGATAACAAACGAGATACATTTATAGGTAAGCATCACCGCTTCACCTAGGCTAGATTCGTAGAACGTGTAACCAATTCTAGCAATAAGCGGATCTGAACAGACTGAACCCCCAAATAAGCATTATTTCTAACTCCCCCTTTAATGCTTACTTTGCAGATTACAATATTTAATCACAATTAAAAAAATTACAACACTTGAACTTTCATCTGTCTGTCTAGTCTTCATCAGCTCCTACACCCACTCTGATGTCTCTGGACTGCGCTCTTTCTCTTCCTCTTCTTCGAGCTTACCATTCAACTCATTTAAAGCATAAATGCTTCAGACCATCATTCATGAACTTGTAAAATGGACAATTTGACAACTCGGCTCATCGGGGCTTCCGTGATAAAAGATGTCAATTATTGATGCATTCTATGAACATGCCTCCATCTGTCAGATTTTTTCTTTCGGCTATCCTTCAGTGTCTAGAAGAGCAGTTTGGATACGGAATGTCCTCAACATTCAATTATACAAGGTGACTTTCAATCATACGAACAATTGTTCTTGAAACCGGGGCTGCCAGCTTATATCAAGATACAAGAGTTCCTACTTTCTTTTACATAAACACGTACATAAAATCACACCACACATAACTAAATATATAAATATTACTCCTTATTTTAGAACAGTCTGAGAGATAGCTCTCGTGGTTCTTCATCACTTTCTGATAACTCATCCAGGTCGGCAATGTATGCAGATACCTTGTCATTAAGGAGATCTCTAGCACGGGCTTTACAGTTCCAAGCTATATGTCCATTTTTGTGACAATAGAAGCATTCTGTTGAACCCTTGGTTTTTCTCATCTTACCTATTGAGTACAATGCAATTTCACGCTAACCACCTCTTAGAACAGAAATTTCTGTGTAGAAGCAACTGGTGCCTTCCACGAACTTCTTCTTTTCAGATGTTGATGCACAGGTCAACTGATCGATGGCTTAATACAAGGCTGTGTTGGACGATTCACACATGTTGTTTATATCAGATGGCAGGCAGGGAACCAGGACCGGGGTGCGCTTTCTCTTCTGCGAACAGATTCAACGATGGCAGCAAATAAAGCTTCAATCGACGGCTCTATCAATCCAGCATTCCCACATGGCCCTGAGAGAGTTATTCGACTTGTTTCAAGGGTGATTCAACCCTCTTTAATGCATGCAAAGACCCCCAAACTTTCCGTCCAGCATGTCATTCGTACCCACTGTGAGTAATTCGCAACCCAGCAAGGAACTCGACCTGAGCTCTGATACCATGAAAGAATTGAAAGAATTAAGCTCACAAATCACACGCTGTTTATTGATAACAAACAAGATACATTTATAGGTAAGCATCACCACTTCACCTAGGCTAGATCCGTAGAACGTGTAACCGATTCTAGCAATAAGCGGATCTAAACAGACTGAACCCCCAAATAAGCATTATTTCTAACTTCAACCTCATGATATATATATATATATATATGTCAGACGCGTATTCATCCCAGCGAGAATCGACGAACTGGTTCAAAACGACACACAACAGGGTCTGATGCACCACTTATTCCATATCAAGGCAATCAAACATCATATTAATTCTAGGGTTGGAAAATCCTCTGACACCCGTCATTGAATCGTAGTGGCACGAGCTCATATGTTTGTCCTATAATTTCCATTTCTTCTTTTAAAACGATCTGAAGCATCCCAGATCATTGTGGAGAGTTCTTTTTATTTCTCTCCCTATTCCTTCGGTAGCAGTCTCCCTATTCCTTCGGTAGCAGTCGACCACCTGGGAATGCCCTGCTCTTCTCGGGGTTTCCTATGTGACTCTGAAGTAAACCGCTGAAAGAGTACCGGGGAATGCCCTGCTCTTCTCGGGGTTTCCCATGTGACTCTGAAGTAAACCGCTGAAAGAGTGCGCGAGGGAGCAACCACAAGTTCCGTCCATGCAGAGTGTAAGCATTCCCAACAACTTTCTATTTTAAAAATAAGTAAACAGTGTGTAAAAGCACAAGTGGCTACCATGCAGAGAATTTCAGATTTGGCATCTAATTTCTAAGGTGATGTGCAAGGCGTTGGATCGGGGTGAGATCAATGCCTCTCATGATAAGTTATTATTTATTACAGATCCCTCTTCAACCTGTTCATGGATGGATAGATCAATCATTTTCAGGTCAAATAGGAACAACCCACCTTGACGATCATGAAGCACTAAGTTATTGATTTTGGTTTGCCTACTGGTTTTTTTCGGGATAACCAAGTTCTAACTTTATGTTTTCCACTTATATGCTTTCCAACTAATAACTAATTAATGCAAGTAAAATTAAGTTCGTACATTTGAATTATTATACCGTATCATGTCAAATGTGTATCTGCCTTTGGCTCGATGCAAAGCAGAGGCAGAGACTGTTTCCACTGATATGCTTTCCAACTAATAATTAATTAATGCAAGTAAAATTAAGTTCGTACATTTGAATTATTATACCGTATCATGTCAAATGTGTATGTACCTTTGGCTCGATGCAAAGCAGAGGCAGAGACTGAAACGGGTGCAAGAGAAATATATGAATTACGATTACTGCAAAGATCCAGGTAGGTTTGCCACACCTCTAGCAGAGTCCACATGAAGTGGGCTTTCTTAATTTGAACTAATAGCAATATATCATGATCACATTAACACATATTTCATTATCCATGTATGAGGTTACCCCATTCATGTCAGCTTGGATGGTGGAATTTACCCCTTTATATTAAGACGATGAACATTAATTACGATGGGAGATACATTCATTTTGTAAATAGTTATTAAACAAAAGTTTGTGTTTTGGTGGCGGTGTAGAAGCAGCCAGGGTGTGAGGAAGGGTATACATATAACTTAATGTGCAACATTTAGAAGAGAGGACATGGCCTCTCTGTCTCTCAACCTCTTCATTGACATCAAAAAGCTTGTAAAGTATCATCCAGGCATATTTCAAATAATAAATTTAGGAAAAATAATATCACTTCAATATTTTCTAATTTCTAATGATAAATTTGCTAAGAAATTCATAATTCTAATAATAAATTCATAATGCTTTTAGTTACATTTCATCAATATCTTATTTCAAACAAACAAAATTATGCTTCAAATTTTTAAACAATATTATTAGTCCCTGCATATTACTTTGTCTTTTGACCCAAAATATTTGCACAATACCTATCGTTGGAGCTATGGAAATAAAAGCATATATTTTTATATAATAAAAAGTAACATATATGTACTTATCTGATTGGATAAGAGATTGGAGGTCTTATTGCCGGCTTCGCTATTCCCAATGTACTATATGACAACATATCCAAAGTTTTTCTAGTAGTCAATATGTTTTAATCATATATTTTTTTTGTATCTTGCTTCAAGGTTGATTAATGTTAGCATTAGTTCGAATGTTTGTATTAGAATTTTCTGGTACCCGAATATATCCACAAGTTTTGATATGTAATAAGCATATTGAAAAGTTTTGATATCCAAGCTTTGTAGTGGTTGAGAATTCCAAAGTTTATAGCATCTTTGGTGGATGCATATTTCTTGAAATGTATTGACACTTATTCCGAGATGTGTCAATAGGACTGACTGTGTAAATGTTCACATGACGCAACGTTCTACAACACCCCTGACAACTTAAATGTTTGCATTCCGCGAGGTGCTTAGACAGCCTGAGAGTCTTAAATGTTTATGTAAATACGGTTCTCGGAGTACATTTTTCCTTGAAATTTTCTTTAGAGTTACAATGAATTTGCACTTGATTGTCTACCGCCAGTTCAATAGCCATTGTATGTTTCGGCCTTGTTCTACCATTGAATCTACATACATTGTTTACTGGTTCAGTGACTGCTTCTTCTTCGCTGGTTTGTCGGTTGCTGCCATTGTATGCTTCATCCTCGTAATCGTTGAGGCTACATACATTGTTTATTGGTTCGGTGAGTGGTTCTTCTTTGTTGGTTTCTCGATTGCTGTTTGTTGTTGTTTCGTTGCTAATTCGAGTGCTTCTGCATTTCATTGTTTCGGAGTAAGTTTCGATGTCGTGGTTTTATTTTGTATTCATTGTTTGCTGTTTAGTTTGCAGTTTGCAAGTAATAATGTTAGCTTATTTGTAGTCGCATGTTCCTTGTGTGTTTTTGGTTCCTTTTTTGTTTGGGTTGTAGTTTCGTAATCGTTGGAGATGCATATGTTGTTTAGTGGCTCGATGGTTCTTGCTGGTTCGTTGGTTCCTAGGTTGCTAGTTCTATTTTTTTGGCTGGGGTTTGCGCTTTGGGGCACTCGGGGTGTAGTTCGGCCTCTTCTTGCTTTCTCGCTGGTTTGGTCCTTGCTGGTTTTTTTTCTTTGATTCGGCCTTGCAGGGTTGGGGTGTAGCGGCGGTGGTTGGAGATTTTCTTTTTTCTTTTTTTTTTTGGATTGTTATTGTTTTGTTTGGGGCACTTTACGGTGTTCAGCCCCTGCACCCACCAATGGATATGCAGTTGTTTTATTTTCCATGTCTGCCGAAGTTGAGATCTATTATTCTGTGAGATTTTCATCGTGTTGCAGTCCTACCATGAAAGAAAATAGTTGCATGCAAAATTGTTTGAGGATTACATGTGAAGTTACAACACCCGCTATTTTTTTGTTGGAATAAAGCATATGTATGCAGGGTATATTTATAAACCATGTATGGTTAGATGTGTGGATATGACATGACATGTCCTTTCTCCTCTACATAGACTGGTGTGTGCAGGATGCAATTTGTGTTGTTCTTGACATATGATATGTGCAACAAAGATTCTGCAAGATTATATTTTCAGGTCTGGAAGTATGTGTGGGTAATTAGCCACGAAAAACTGAGAACTTGTATCGTGTGCACAACAGTCTATGTAGAGGATAAAGAACATGGCTAGAGAGCATATGTGGATAAATTCCCAGGGAAGAACATAAATTGTTTAGTTGCGGCCATGCAGTTGCGTGATATTTTGTGCCTTGTAATATATTTTGGCTAGGGAAAAACATTGTACACATTTACAACCATGGATAGATAAGCACAAAGGTTCATGTTTCTTCCTTTGTATATTGTTCGTTGAGTCAGTTTTGCTCTATGTATATATTGCTTATTCTTCGCTGAATACCAGCTTCCATTGATGTTCATTAAATTTTGTGGGTTCCGAAATTGAAACAAATAGAGTAGTTGGAGAAAATGAGAGAGTCTTGACTACATCGGCTGAAGATGATATAGAAAGGTGCATGCTCGTACTGTTGTTTCATATTGCGTTGTTTTGTATTTCATTTATGGTCTGGATATGTGTTAATCTAGTTGAGTGCCTTCCTACGTGGTAAGTTTTCTTGGTTGCATATGTTTATTCATGCATACTAAGCTAGTGCATGTCCATTGTGTTTCTGCTGCATTGTTGTATTTAAAAAAATATAATGGATGGACGTGACAAATGACTCTTTGGTGGGTAAATAAACCTATTTCTTTTTGTTTTACATGTCTGTTTTCAAACTAAGTTGCCTTCCTGTCAATTGCATCTTCCGTGTTGCTGCCTTGGAAAAAATAGGTTGCTTGGACAGAGAAATGAATTCTTCTGTGCAGCAACAGAGGGTTCTGTGGTAAAATCTTCTAAAAGGTATACCAAGTGTGCTGACAAATTAAAGATACAAACCGGGTGCGGGCATATAATATAGAATGCATATATTTGCTTAGTCCTGATGTCCATCTGCAAATGCTTGCATCAGAAAAAGTTGGACTAGTGAGACGACCATGAGCAATCAATCATCCCACACATTGGCGGACTGACAAGGCCAAAGGTAAAGATGCATGCGCTCTACTCTTGCTATGTTTACTAGACAAATTTCCCGGGCTATATATTCATCTATGGCATGGCGAATATGATGATGCCATCTGTAGTACATGGTTTGCAGCTCGCCAGAAGTATCAACAAGTACGAGCGACACACCGAACATGCTGCATGATCCGCAGACTAAGAGGTGTCATTGCGAAACTCTGGCTCCATAGTTCATCAAAAGTATGCGTGTACTTGTAGCACACTACGATTCACTTTAGTTTTCTTGTTCAAAAAATGTCTTCAGGTCTAGAGTTATAACATCCAAAGTACTGTCAATAGAGGCCTTGATCAACCACCAAACTAGACAAGTGTTTGTCGGGGACATAATGGTTGTTTATACCACCTACTTGGACAAGGCAAACAAAATTAGACCCATTATGCGTGTTGATATGACAGACAAGGACACCATGATGAAATTCACACTGATTGTTCATCCAAAACTTATCTAGAAACACGCAGAAAAGATATTGCCACGTAATGGGATATCCATTACAAATTTTAATATATTGTCGAAAACAATATATGACCATGGTAATTGAGATTGAATTATTTCGGTGAATGAAACAAGCATTGTGGAAAAAATTCCTCCTATTTGTTCAGAATACCTCTTCCTCCCGGACTCGACTATTAGGCAACTTGCACAGAGCACTAATATTTACCCAATGGGAACGATTGGGGCTACTATCACATTGGCTAGGAAATTTGGGTCGCAACACATTCTCCATATAAAGGATGGAGAGTCGGATAGCGAGAAGGCAATGGTACCGCTTTTCATATTCAGTTTTGTTGTTTACTTTCACTATTGCATATATGTCGAATAAGTTACACAAATATTGCACTGTTCCATGTTGCAGCTATAATTGTTCGATACGTATTCAGATTTGTTTTCATCAATGGAACAACAATTGCATAGAGGGTAGATTCCACTTATGCTGTTAAAAAATATAACAAATAAGAAGGATGCTAGAGAAATGATCTTTCAGACAACCCAGTCAACGTTGTAAAAGAGTTGCGAGCAGATACAGTAAAGGATTTGGAGAAGCTAGCTAGCTCTACAATTGTTGTGCGTATACATTTACAAAATCATCCTCGCTTTGCTTATAGAAATAGCCTTCAACAAATTTCCGCAGCTGTTAATTTTTTTTTTTTGTTTTAAAGGGAAGGGTGGGATGCAGTTGTGTATTATATTGTTCAATGTATTAATTCCTTTGCTCACATTACCAGGTTGAAGGTCTTTTAGTTGCAGCCAATGTGTACTTGACCCCCATTGAGCCTGTTTGTGCAAAATATCATTCGACTTCCTCTGCCTCCGCTTTGATAAATGATGATATGATTGATTGTCTATGATGCGGTGAAAAATGTCCATATATTTATGGACATTGTCTTAGTGGTGTTATTCAAACTGTGGGCAACACAACCATGCACTGTACGATTAGGCAGCCACCGTTACAAAATGTGTTTCCTATGTTGGCAGAGTTGTTGTATGAAACATATCTACAGAAAAAGGCAAGCAATGTCTACATGTTGCAGCAGCTTCGGATATAAAGCAAATTCACCTTAAATGAGGACAATGCAATTTTGCATATCCGCTGAAAAGGGGAAAAAAAATTATATGAAACTTTGAGAGGAAATGAAAATACCTCATGTCTCTCTGTAATGTTTTTTCAACATCCAGATGAAAGTTCGTTTCAACAGAAAACAAATGCGACGATGTCTTTTCTTTTTATATCAAATTGTTTGGTGCAAAGGTCGATGGGTTCTTCTCTATGGAACCTTTTGGGAACTTGTTTGTGCACTGTTTAAAGTATGGTTGGTTCTTGGTTATCTGCTTTGTGTATCAATTTGTATACCCTGGAACTCTAGCTGTTCTTTGGAGGACACTAAACAGTATAACTTTTTTTTTTAGCCAGTTGGGGCGCAGATCCGCTTGGTAATTTCTATGGTGTTGTGATGCAACTGTATTGTCACTTGCTTTAGCAGATTTCCTTGATCGATGAACTTGGTCAAACTATTTTTTTGAAATAATTTGAAATCAACGAATATATAGTGTCTGAACTGTGACTGTCCTCACATACAAACAAGAGGCTCTTCAAATACAAATTGGTCGTTGTTTTCGCATTTTTGCTTATTCGATGAAGTTAGTCAGATTAATATCCTAGAATAATTTGAAGTGAACGAATATTTAGTGTGCGGAATGCAATTGTGCTATCATATGAACAACAGGCCCTTAAAATTCAAATTGGTCCTTGTTATGCTTGCAGTTATAGAATTTAAAAAAAAAAAACTTTTCTTTCCTTGATTCTTTTAAGAATAAGCGATTTAACATCTTTTAATAATTCAATGCCCTAGCTCTCAAGTCCATCTGTCAATCTATATATGGCAGATCTCCTGTGCCGATGTCTTTTTGGAATTAGCAGTTAGCAATTATACATAATATCTTATTGCTACACATGCAATTAGCAATTTCCCTATTCCATACTTAGCCATTTTGCCGAAATTCTGCAAATATACAAACCGGTCGCTGAACTCCCCCTTCATGGTCTCTTCCTAACTATCCCTATAACCCTTTTTTCAATCACGTCCAACCACTTTTCAAAACTTGCCATTCTTTCCTTGCTCTCTGTCGTCTCTGTCACCTTCGCACTTCCATTGATCCAGAAATTTAGAGTGAGAACATGGAAATTGACATTGATCTCGATGCCATGTTCCCCTTCTTTGATCAGCCCGAGGATGCCATCCACCATAGTCATTCAATGGACATATCCGTTGCCCAAAATTTTGACGAAGATGAATCCTTCGTGTTCCAAAGCATTGTTTTTTATAGCCGGAACAAAAAATTGATATTTAAAAAAAAATGTTAAAAATATCAAAGACAAATCTTGTTCAGAGGTTGACGTTGGCAACATGCGGCCGTCCCAAATCTATCAACTTCACACCGCGACCGGAGAAGCACTTCATGACTCCATTGAACTCATGGAGACCCACAATGCCAGACTGAAAGACCGAGCCAAGGAATTGGAAGACACTTTCTTTCCTATGCCATTGCTTGTCGATCCTTTGGCAATAGCCATGCCTAACACCCCTGCATCCAATGTAAAATCACCCTCCACCCTGCTCACATCCTGTAAAGAATATGTGGAAAACAATATCACAAAAAGAATGGAACTGGTTACCAATGCCTGGAAAAGATCACAAACCATCGCTTCCCTTGGAACTAGGGCAGATGGCTTGCTCAAGCTTTTGCAATATGAATTAAAAGATGAACAAAATTTCTTCTTAAAAAAGGTCATCCCTTTTGGCAAGATTGTCAACAATATGACATAAACAAAAAAAAGAGAATAATATCTTCCATCCAAAAACCAACCGGATCGACCAATTGAATGCATGTTGGAAAGAAAAAGTAAACAATCTGCGTCTCATTGTTCATTCATGTGAACAAGTCATATCGAAGAAAGATAAATTATTCACAAAGTTGTCAAATATAGACTTAGTCGAGAAAACAAACGACTTCCAAGACCCTCTCTTAATCACAAACTCCCTGCCCTTAACTAGAGAAGAGTTCGATAAGCAGGTTGATATGTTGAAGACCTTCTCTCTAGAAACGTTTTACAGCATCCTTCAATTTGATCAATCTCATGTCCATGACTGGCTAGTCAAATATGCAGTACAGAATGAGGAAATTCATCAGGCTCTCTCTAATCTTTCTATCGACTTCCAGGAATTAGAAAACGATCTTTTCAACATCAAGATTCGGAATGAGATCAATGTTGCCCCAATGAGAGCGTACATTGAAGAATGGGTCGAAAGACAATTGAAACAGGCCGCCAATGAAAGGCAGCAGGCAATTGTCAGCATTCCAGTAGCCGTGGAGAACATCCTTGAAACCACAGTCATCGCCGACATCAATGAAAGGGCAGCCGCAAGCAAATAGCTAAAGCGCTCATATGTACCCTCACTGTAAGTTTACTCATCCCATCTTTCTTTGTTTCTCGACCCAATTATTCCTCTTTCTTAAATAAACATGTATAGACAAACATTTATACCTTTCCATTTATTTTCTTTTGCAGCTGTTGCACTCTATCTTCTTTCCACAATCCTGTTTCTTGTAAATATTTCTCTAATGGTTTGCGGGAGCCCCAATCCTAATCTACATGACAAACACATTGAAATTCTTGTTTATATGTAACACACTTTGTTTTTTTTGTATATTTCAAAGCTTGTTGTGGTATGTGACAAACTTCTATTTTCTGACAGATTTCAAATAAAAATGCATCTAAATTTTTATATCCTAAAGACTCTACTCTTATCTTTCAGCACTCTGTATAACAAATGCATTTATTTTTCAATATGTTAGACTTTTATTCTTATCCTTCAGGAGTCCGTATGACAAATGTTCACAAATACATTAAAATTTTTATATTTCTTATCTCCTATTAATTTTATGTCATCATATATTTTTATCTTTCACCATTCCACATTGAAAATGCATTTAAATTTCCAAATTTAATCTTGCAGTGTCAACAAATTTTAAATTTTTTACTTTCTTATATACTTTCAAAAAAAAAAATGGTACTCGGCCTGCCCGTCATTTACTTTTGCCCCATCTTCCAAAATATGCACCTTGTACACAACATTTCCCTCATATACATTTTGCACCAAATACTTCGTTTCATTTACACTTCCACCCTATTTTTCAAAAATTTGAAATAGTCGATATACCTCATTATCATAAAATTCGACATAGTCAATAGAGCTCATTATCATATTTTTGAGAGAACTCATCAAACAAATTGTTCATATAATATCTTTTCGGATTCTATTTTATTCTTAGTTTATTTATTGGTATTAAGCTTTTGTTTAAGCATATATTCCACTACTTATTTATGTTTTCGTGTGCAATGTTAGCATGAACCCCGCAAGAGGAAGCGTAAGAAGGGTTCACTGGCGTACAACCAAGTAAGTAAGAACCACTGGCATGAGCCGTATGTTTTATTTATCTCAAAAATATTATAATTATATATGTGGATAGTGTTATCTACTATGATTTCATATTAAACTTAATATACATTAATGACCTAAAACTATTATAACATATTTTTTTAACCAATATATCTTTAATTAATCAATATCAATATTGTTAATTAATCCATGTTCGTTCCATATCAATAACATAATTACTACTTGGTCTACAAATTATATAGCCCACAAGTTACAAATTATATATAGGTTGCAAATTGGTTAATTAATCCATGTTTGTTCCTTATCAATAACATAATTACTACTTGGTCTACAAATTATATAGCCCACAAGTTACAAATTATATTTATGTTGCAAATGGAACCATTTTTTTTTAAATTCCTTGATCGGCTAGGGATCCGTACTCGAGTGTTATAGATTGGTACTTAGGGCCCAGGGATTATAAACTTGTACGAATTACACCCACGCCATAGTAGAAGAATAATGGTTTGATTAAGCACATATCTATAGCGTTGATATTTGATATTGAATTGAAACCTTTATTTCTAATACCTTAATACTTACGCCCCTAAGCCGCTTAAGTATTAATTGAGTTCACCTTCAAAATTACATCAAAACTTTCTGAATCAACACAAATAAATTGCAGATCTAAATTTAAATTCTTGAAAATCAGTGATTAACAAATGCAGATCTGCAATTAATACTTGTTAAACTGCAACTAAAACTTGTTGATATTTCAGATAGGATTAAACTAAATATTTGAAATCCAACAGAAAATGTTGCGTATATATAACTTTTACACAATAATGCCAGAAAATGTTGGGTAGACATAACATTTACACAATAATGCAAGTGTGCACACATAATCTTTCGAGGTCGGCAACTTTGTCTTGGTCCAGATTCGAACTAAGGTCGACATGGGAAGAGATTCATTAGTGGTCATTTGCATGGTGGATCCTCAATTAGAAGTGTGGCAAATTCAAACGATGACCTTAGCTATAGTCACAGGTGAAAATATGAGAGCTAAAATGTCGTAGTTAAGAAAATGTGATTGCTCTTCCACCATAAACCTTAACATAAACCCTAGGAATGAAACTATCAGCAGAAGATGGCGGAGACTGAATTAAAAGACATAGGTATTGTGCAAATTAAAATGATACATATAAGAATAAGAAAAATTATAGATACTGGTGGAATTAAATTGGTGCATAAATAAAAAACACAACAGAAGGAGTGCATGCATAAATAAAAAACACATACTAATGTTAGTACCTGGACACTTGAATGGAATGGAAGTGGAATTTCAGAGTCTTTGAAAGCAGCAATTCTTGATCGACAACAATTCCTGATCAGCAAAAGAGGGGGCAAACTGAATTAAAAGACATAGGTAATGTGCAAGTTAAAATGATACACATGAGAATAGAGAAATCTATGGATACGGGTGTAACTAAAATGGTGCATGAGTAAATAAAAAAAACACAACTGATGGAGTGGAGGCTTAAATAAAAAACATAGAATGATGATGTTAGTAACTCGATGCCTGAATGGAATGGAACTGGATTCCTGGGAAGCAACAATTCTTGATGGAAAACAATTCTTGTTCAACGTCCTCTGAGCTCTCTCCTCTCCTGATGCACAATAGCATTAGCATTCTTTGCAAGAAGCAATTCCGTCCTCTTTCTTCTTCTCTCCTGATACCCAATAGCATCTGATGTAAATGTATTTTATTTACTCATATAATAACTCGTATGCTATATTGGTTCCCACTCTCCTTTCATTTCATAAGTTACTATGTTATATTTGTGCCCATCCTCATAATTGATTTGTTCTCACTGATTCCATAAAATTTACAAGAGGTGGACGCACCCAAAATATTTACTATGCCATATTTGTTCCCCTTCTCCTTATGCCATATTTGTTCCTACTCCCCTTCCTCTAAGGTCATTAAAATATGAGCATAATTGATTTGTTCCCACTGAGTATTTGAGGCCAAGCTATCAAAAAGTAAAATCCTATTTATTTCCACTCCTCACTATGCCTAGTCTTGAAATGTAACTACAGGCCAGGTGTAAGAAAAGTTAGAGAAAGTAACAGTAAAAAAGTAGAAGTAATTTTGTCCAAACCCAGTTATTTTAAAATGCTAAGTTATTTTAAAATGTGAAAAGTGAAGAGCTAAGATGTAAATGTTAAAAATCAATATTGGTTGTATTTGCATAAATATACTGACTGGCCATTAAAATTAGGCTTAGTAATTTTAAATGCTGACCACACTATTGGAATTTGTAATTAAAAGCTCATTAGCTCATCAATTCCAATAGGGGATGACTGTCGTCCTAAACAATTCGAATAGGGGACGACTATCGTCCTAAATATATTGTTGACGACATCCCTATCTTTCTCCTGTGCTTAAGGTCTCGCTCAGTTGACTAGTGGATTGACCAACGGAGCAAAGTTTGGCACTGTTTTTTTTCATAATTTCTCTGTTCGTCTCCGCGATGGAAGTAATGTGGACATAAATGAGGTATTTTCACTTCTAGTTTATTTTCGCTGTCCGGAAACAATTCGGTTTGGATGTTTCGATTTGAGTACTAGAGTAGGTTTACTCAGATAGTCTAGTGCACCTGTAAATATGCTGGTTTATGAAAATAAATAAGTTGTTCACTGTGCACTGTAAATTAATCACCGTTCTCAGAAATTAGGGCAACGTTTCTCAGTATTTTTGCAAAGCTTATGGAAAGGGCTAGCCTGCCGCTCTACAAATTGACGCATCTAGCAAGCTTTTTTTTCAATCATATGCTTTCCTCTTGGCTTAACATTTACTGTGGTGTTGCAGCTTAGCTTCAATGGGAAGCTAGATAGTGTCTATTCATCTTGCACAACGTTTACGGTGTATGCTGTTTCATACTTGTTGCCACTTGAATTCATAAAGGAAGCTTTTGTGGTATATACTATAATCGAACAGGGATCGAAGGACAAATACAGACTTGTCATTATCCACATTCTATCCAGAAGCAGTTCAAATATGCCCTTTCAAGCGCCAGTAGGTTAAGTTTTCGATGTTTTTGTGAAGGCCAGGACGTAATCAGGAGAAAAGATGGATTATAATTTCAGCACTTCTTAATAGATGGACTTATTTGAGGACGAGGATGATTATTTTGGCTTCAATGAAGATGCAATCCCTAGAGAAGCACGGGATGTGAACTGTAATGCGATGTATGGGGGTGACCTTTTCAGCTCCATAAAATCCTATTCAGAAGATATTTCTCTGGAGCATGACGCGAAGTATGGGCTTCAAAGCCCTAGAATTTATTCCAATGCATGTTAAGGTTATTCAACCGCTCCCTTCTCAGTTAGATATGAAACTATGGGCTATAAGGAAGCCATACTTGATCCCACTGCAGATCCATTAGAAGGTTCTCAGAAAGCAGCGATCAACCATTCGATTCCCCGTCATACGACACCAGAGATGCCTTGCTCTGTAATGTCCCAACAATTGTATTCGAATGTATCTTCAGATGAGGTTCCTTTAATGTTATTTCGGATATGTTTCAGTTACCAGATATCCTAGAAGCTGATGCCCAGTTTTCAGAATTGGAGAAGGAAAATACAGTACAACGGAAACAAGAAAAGAATAGAAAGAAATCTCAAGGAAAATCATCTGGCAACATGAATTCAAACCATTTCATGGAGCTGTATAGCATTTGTCGTCCCTCCGGGAGCAAGGATCGGCATAGTAAGGTTGTCACGTCGAGAGGACCGAGAGACAGGAGAATGAAATTGTCGGTTGAAACTGCCATCAAATTATTCGTTGGACAAGACATGCTTGGATTTGATCAACCAAGTAAAGCAGTTGACTGGCTAATTGAAAAATCCCGTTCTGCAATTGACCAATTAACTGCAGTCTTTCCATCCCCATTCGAGATATCATCCCATCTAAACACACACTCACAATCCTCATTGGCTTTCTTGCATCATGATAGAGACAGAACCAGAGCAGATTTTGTAACGGATTCCGAGGAAAAAGTAGGAGAAGCTGATTCATTATCGCCAACTCTATCAGAACATTCCATTGTGAAAGAACAATCCAGGAGCCAACACAAAAGAGATAATCCAAGAAAAACTAGTGTTGAATTGGTTGCAGTGAAAAGTGCAGCAAGGTGTAGACACAATACAAGTTTAAAGGACCTTAGATCCAAGGCACGGGAAAGAGCACCATCCTTTGAACACACTGGAGGAAACCATCAATGACTTCATAATAAAAGTTAAATCCACAAGCATAAGCGAATGAAGGGTTGAGGTAGAGCCCAGCTGCATGAATGGGATGATGGAGAGTGTTATTTCATCGCTCATCAATCACACCCCATATCTGAGCTCTCTTGGTGAGTCCTTCCTCCCCCTTGTTCTCATAGTATCGGTAGATAGCTTCCTTGGCCCTATCCATGGCCTCAAACAAGTATCCCATTGCGGGATTCTCACCATCAACCAATCGAAGAACCTTTACCAAAGGTTCACTAATGGTACATACCTCCCCTACTCCACTCCAGAGAATTTGTGGTCATGTCCCACAAGTTGGGCTATGGCTTGCCCATCTTGTTTGGTGCTACAGACACAAAAGCCCACTCATTAGAAAGAAACATTCTTTGTAACTCCAACATACTATTGAGGAGTGACTGAAGAGAAATGAAGCTGGTGGCGAAACATGTGATCCCGTGACGCAACAACTCTTTGTTCCATGTGAATTGTCTCATGAGTGAAAGAACAAATGTGTGATTATATATATATTTTGTCACACTCCGAGATGAATCAATGATTTCCTTGATCCAAGGAAGTTTTTCGATGTCCTCTAACATCAAATCAATGTGATGGGTGGCCCAAGGACTCCAATACAAGGATGGATACCTCTGCATAAGCATCCTCCCAGCTGCAACATAATTAGCAACATTGTTCGTGATGACTTGGACAACATACTTTGGGCCTATATCTCGGATAAAGCCATCCAACAACTCACATAATAATTGTGCATCTTTTGTATATGCACTGGCATCAACACTTTTGATAAACATTGTCCCCTTGGGACAATTAACCAAGAAGTTTAGAATTGACCTGCCCTTCCCATCAATCCACCAATCCAACATCATGGTGCATCCAGTGGTCTTCCATGTTTCCCTAAGTTGAGATAATCTTTCTGTGAAGTCTACCTTTTCCCCTTGAAGGATACGCCCTCTCAAATCCTGATAGGAAGGGCCTCTATACCCCGAGCCAACAATTGCACCAACTTCAAACATGGAATGGTAGAAGGGGCTATTGGCAATGTTAAAAGGAATATCACTCCAAAGAAAACATTTGGCCACAATCTTGTCGGCCTCCTCCATCTCTTTTCTTTTAATCAATGACCGAATAGAAGTTTGCCCCCTAAGTGTTGACCTCTCCACAAAGAAAGGTGAGGTTAATGAGTGAACGACAGAAGTTGAGGGCCCTATGGCTGAGGAGTGGGATTGTGGTATTAGTCACCCCTCAAAGGCACTTGTTCCAGTGTTTCTATTTTCAAGTTCAAGTTCTCTTTTGCGAGCTTCGGCCACATCCCTCTTATTAGCCATATCAATGAGTGATTGGTTTGCAATATGCATAATTTTCGGGCTACTATTTGGACAACTTTCCACATCAAAATCAGGGATTTTGGCAAGGTGGTATTTCAAGCGACTAATTCTTGCATATTTTTTTTTCGCTGCAAAGATTGCATGTCAATATTTGTCTATTGGGAAGTTCAACTAGTTCACCATACACCCACATTGGATCCAATGCCTTCAACATTTTGTTTAGATGAAAATATTAAACCTATAGCACAAAAAAACCAAAATAAACACATGATAATGCAAAGGTTAAATAATGAGAGCTAGATGAATTAGAATGATTGAATCTTCCATTCAAAAACAACAATAAGAGGCACATTGCAAATGCTAGCCTAACTCTAAAAAAACAAAGTTCAAACTTCAAACAAATGAAATAAAAATGTTTTGGATCATACCTAGAAATCTTTATCTCTCCACTCGCGCTAATGAAAACAAGATCCTTGGCTTTCTCCTCCTTCGATAGATGCACAATGACTTCCCTCACACCTCTCTAGCTCTCTCACACCTCATAAATGAAACAATGAGTGAAAAAAGCAAACCCATGGACTCTAAAACCCCTTCCGGCGCACTTTTTTCTCCCTTTTAGCAAGCAGGCCAATACTTTCTTTTGACTCGCGATATATTAACAAAGTGTCGTGATATTTTGAAAGTTTCGTGAGTTCTTGCAAATCTCGGATGTGTCGCGACACATTCTCAACAAAATATCGCCCCCTCAAAATATCGACGATATATCTGATATATAAAACAATGTATAAGATTACTAAAGTTGTCGATTTTATGCAGTTGGTGCCTTTCATAAAATTTAAGTGTTCTTTATGTGTTTGTCTTGTTTAGTGTGAGCATATTTGTCTATGGTTGATATGGGTTAATTCTTGTATGTAGACGCATATAAGTAGTTGTTGTTATTTTTTTTAGTGTTGATTGCGCCTGTAAGTATGGTACATATAGCATGTTTTGTAGTTGTGCGTGAGTATGTAAGTTAATGATAGCCTTTCTTGTTAAGTCAATATGTGATTTTGGTTATGATTCTTCAATAAGAGGATTAGGTTGCTCAGTGCATAGGAAAGTAGCCTATGTACACCAAAAGGATGAAAATTTGTGTGTACATGAAGGGAATTAGATTTCATGTACAAGGAAATCAGAATGGGCATATGACGTCGGGGAGATTGTGCACACGGTTGTATTGTTTTATCAGTATGTTGGTGCATGCAGTTATTTAAGTTGTTTCTATTGTTATAAGTTGTGTGGCGTGGCTCAATCTTGGGCTGAGCGTGTTACTTTTAGCTAAACTACATAGTGGAGTAGCTTTGTTGAGTAGTATGTTGGGGATGTTATAGTTTGGTTGACTCTAAACCACAAAAGTTGAATTTGTGTGATGTGGCCCAGCCTGAGGTGGCTAGGGAAGTTACATGCATCATGTCATGGATGGATTTTTCTAGGGATTAGAAGATCGCTTCCATCCCCCAAGATAGCGATAGAACCTCCTTTCCCAATGGTTGTAGCTCTAACAACTCACCAATAAGTTATTACAAAGCTACATCAATGTCTTCTGCAAGTTGTGCATCCAACTAGACATTTCAAATATGGAAGAGGTACTGATTTCCAAATTCAAATCTAGTTTATTAATGATTTTCCATTTTGAAGTTGATTTATTAGAGAGTCCTTCATTAGGCAAGGCCTTTATTTAGGCCTTGGTCATGGAATAAAGTGGCTCCTAGAATCCTCTCTCCTCCAACACGATCTAGTCCTTCTATTCTTAGTCCTTTACATACTGAGCATTCCCATGTTTCCCTTACTTCCCCATCAACACTAAGAAATGCGCCCTGGTGTACCTTTCATAAGACCAACTCACATGCATTTGCAAACTGTCAAGCACTTAAGAACCTTCACACCAACAATATTCTATTTGCAGAGGTTGCCCAGCCAGATTCCCACAAACATCCTCAAGTAGTTTCGCTCACCAATCCTACCAAAGTCTATCCCTCTCTGATCGTGATGACCATTAATGGACCATGAACCTCTAATGCACCCATGTTTACCCATAATTGTCAAATTAAACATGAGTTGGCTACTCTCATATTAGACAAGAGAAGCCAAAAGAAGCTTGTGGCCCAAAACTTGGTCAAACACATTAACCTCCCCACCACTCTGCACTTGGCCCCAAATAAGCTTGACTAGGTCCAAAAAGAAGGCCGTTGTATCAGTCTCTCCTAGTGCTATGCGATGACCTTTGTTATTGGCTCTGTTATCCCATATCCTAGGTATAACCAAGGATATTATGTCTTGAGGCCCACAAGTCCTATACATGGAGTACCGAGAGCCATATTGACTTGAGCCTAGCCCTAGAGGGCCCATCCTTCTTCTTGAGCACCTCCATTCTGTCAAGAACAACAACATCCATCCCATCTTCCTGGTTCTAAAGTAGCAGTGGGTCTTTCTCCATGAGGTAATGAGTCTGGGTATCATGGTATGTGTCACTCTGATTCTCAAAACATTTGAATATGTGCATTTAATTATCTTTTGCTTCATGACGTGTGTTTGGGATTTATATCTTATAACTTGTCCATACCTGGGGGGGATGACAGAATTCTCTAGCATGTTGGTTCCCATAGGAGTGAGTTGCCACTGGGTGGGTTTATGAAAGTTCATCATCCATTCCTACCATACTTATCACTTTTCATCATCTTCCCTCTCATCCATAGCCTACATTGGTTCAGGCATTAGGTTTGCCAAGCTAGTAAGGGTTGTACCTTGCCTTATGGGAAGAAGGGGCTAAAGGCCCAGAGGGTAAAAGTAGTTGGAAAAAGTTAAAATCCAGATATCCAAACCTTGAGATGCTTCGCCTAGGGATCCTCAAGAAAGCAATAAAAGGCTTCTCGACAAGAAAAGAAGGGATCCACAAAAAGATAAAATTCAAGACCTAGTTGGTGGATAGGGGGTCTCATTACGAGCTAGCATATTAGGTCCATGGGCATGTAGAGATATGACACTACTATTCATATGGTCACCACGCCAGGGTAGTGTCTCTTGGTGGCATAGTGAAGAGAAAGGGGGTCCCATCATGAGCCAACCTTCTCATCTCCGTGAAATGCTTGTGGGTAACATTGTTACCACTGGTCACCACACCAAGGCAGTGTCCCCCAACTATTTTCTTGAAAGAGAAAGAAATAAGAAAAAAAGTAAAAAGGCATTGAATGGGCTAGGGAACAATTGCATTCATGACAAGGTGCAACTCACCCTCTTCAGAGGCACCCACAGGTAAGACCTACATTTCCCTGTCACCACTACACCCCTTGCCCAAACATCACCCACACCATCTCATGCACTTACATGACCTAGATTGGTCTTCACCTGGAAACACCCCACACCTATGGAGAATGTCGTGGAACCCTCTCCAAACCTCACTTATAGGACAACATAATGTCTTTGAGCACTTGTCTGGGAAAAGGGGGTTGTATGCACATGTTTGGATAACCTGATTATTAGATGTGATTGACTTTGCTATGATCCATGCGACTTATGAATCCATGGATGGCGTACTTATTGTTACTACAGGACCACACCTGACGGATAGGTACATATGGGGAGATGATTAGCTCTTACCTCCACAGGGCTAAACGACCACTAGACAAATGTTGAGACCCCAGCCAGGGGTAGACATATATCAGAGGCTTGCACCAGGGAGAGAGGAGGTCGTTCGACCAGAGACACCTTGGCAGGCCTGAACCCAGAGGGGTCTTTCACTTTCCCCTTGAACATTGGCCTTGAAAGGCCCATGACGTCACCCTTGTGACCCTTGACGTCACCCAATGTCAGATAGACATGATGGAAGTAGTTGTGTGCCAAGTGGCACATGTGGCATGATCCGAAGGCCTTGGAAGGCTTAACATTTTTCTCCTGGAGGCCAACGTCTCACTTAGGAGGCCCAACGTCACCCTATAAGGGAATGATGTCGCCTCTCTTGGCACTTGCACATTTTAGGGTTTAATTTGTCAATTTTATGTAAAAAAATGGATATTTGATGTAACTGGCCATGTCGACCTTTTTTGACCTAATTTGTAATTAAAGGTCATTTGAATTGTATAAATAAGGGAAACGTCCCTTGTATTGTTTCATCATTATTTCACTAACACAAGTGAGATCTGAAATTCGACCTCTTTAAGGCTTATTGGATGAAATTAAGTGGTGCACAACTCTTGGAGGAGGCTTGTCTTGTGTATTTTGGCATTTTCTTGGTGGAAAGTCTTCAACTAGGGCATATTTCTAGATTATTCTTGGTGAATGTAAGTGAAAATGTGCAATTATTCTTTCTTTGAAGAATGGTTATAATATATTTTATTTTTCATTTACTAAGATCATGAAATTGCTAGTGTAAAACCCTAGGAGATTAAGCACATTTTATTGTCCTTATCTCAATAGCTATCCACCTTCTAGATTTTGCTAGAAGACTAGTCCATTGAAGCATGTGATAGAGCCCTACCTTTGTAGCACTCTAACACCATTGCTTCATCAAGATTTTATTTATCTCAAGCTTGAGCTAAAGAAGAAGGAAAACCACTAGGGCCTAGGGTTACCTACTTCCTAGTAGTTGTTTTCCTTCTAGGGTTTGGTGATTGAGGCCTTGGGTTACCAACACCTCAACCATCATCCCTCTTGCCTTTAGTTCACACACTACCATTTGTTTCATTCAAGATTGTTGCTGTAAAAAAGTGACTACATCACCACAGGGAAAGTGACTACATCACCACAGGGAAAGTGACCCTCAAACCATTTACCTCAAGCTATTTTCTAACTATTCCTAACCCTAGATTAGACTAATTTACTAAAATTCTTGATGTTGTAACAAAAGTAAGCTACAAGGTCATAGATTGCAGCAGTAAAAGCTCCTAAAATCATTTTTTAAAGACGATTTTTACATTGCCTACTTGGCTTCTCACAAGTGCTAGCATATTGCTAATTCTAGGTTAACATTTTGGGTCATTTTGAAGCTTATTCAAGGATTGATTGTGAAGTTATTAATATATATACATTGTTGTTATAAATTTGTGTTTGCTTCATCTTATACATCAACTTATTGCTTTTATTGAAAATCCAAGGTTTTGTGAAGCTCTAATATCAATTGTTACTTGCTCCAAAATAATGTTTTTTTATTGTCTTGTTCTCGGAAGGTACACTTAAGCATATCTTTGCTTCATATTGTTAAACCTTTGGGACTTTCTGATTGGTGTGACTTGTGAGAGGGGACAACTATTCTTGATACCATAACCTTTTCCCTCTCAAAATCCCAGGTCATCGAGCCCGTCTCCCCTGGGCTTTCACTCCTAAAGATAAAGAGGTGTCTTATTTAGGTGACAGTGATAGGACAACCTCTTGTTACGCCAATTTACTGTCCACTTGCCTTTGGATTTTGGGAAAGTACAAATTGTGCGATAACAAACCCTTTCTAGGATATTATGGTGTGTGATGTCTCTCCTCTTGATTGTTTGGAATTGTTACTTGGCCTTCCCTACCAACATGGTTGACATGTTGTCTATCATGCTAAATCTCACCAATACCACTTGCTACATGAGAGGCGCACATATGTGATTCCCTCTTCTGATGTTAAATCCACCCAACCTGTTATTGACCAAACAGATGTTAAGCAAGTTAGTATGAACCAATGCGTCTCTTTGTGCTAGGCTCACCCCCATTAACCTAGACAACTGGAATAACCATGTACCCCATGCCATGTCTCTACTACTCCAAGAAATTGCAAATATCATCACCCAATCCATAAGACTTCCTCAGTCTCATTCTACTAAGCACACACTTGATCGGATTCATGGTGCTTCTTGGCCCAACACCCATTCCTATCACATCCCTACCTAAGCAATTGTTTAGATGGAATGCCCAATTAGCCAACTTTTGAACTCAGGCCTGTGAAAAACAAAAGCATGATAAGTAGCACATGTCGTTACTCTTTCAGTTGGGACATCATCTATGGATTTTCCTCGACAGACATCGCTTCAAAATCCAACACCATAAGTTGCACCCACTGCGTTATCACCCATACACTACTCTGGAATGCATATGCAAGAATGCATACTTCTTGGACTTGCCTTCCTTGATCGACATCCACGATGTGCTTAATGTGAACAATCACAAACTATTTGAACTTGCTCTCCTTGACAACACAGTCATAATTCATCATCCAGTGGATAATATTTTATATTTTCAACCTCCTTCGCTCGCAGATAAAATTCCTGACTCTAATACCACGACCACTTGTAAACAACGATATCTTTCCTCTCTAGTGGGTCAAAAAGGACAGACTCCATCGCATGCCAAATGGATGTTTGCAACACACTTTTCCTCATTTGTTGGCAAAATCAAGGACGCTTCCGACTCTAAACAGGGAAGAATTGGGATGGGGGTGGAGTCAAATAACATTGTTGGAGCCTATGCTTTAATCAAGGGTTCAAGCATAGCTAAGGATCAAAACATCTCCAAAATTGTTGTATTTGGAGATTCAATGATGGTGGTCCGGGAAATCATCAAAAGAAGGCAATCTAGTAGAAACTTCTTCAATGGTATAATCTCTCATATTTTTACCCTGATTTCAAGTTTCGTTGAGTTTAAAATTCACCATATAAAAAGAGACTTGAACTCTCTTGTTGATAAAAGGGTTGAAGAGTGTGTTGGGATGAAAAAAGGGAAAATAAAAGTGAATGTACTAAGGGTTATGTGACATCCCTCAAAAATAAAATATTTTTTATTTTTGTGTGATGGAAATTTATTTTCGTTTTTGGCAAATTTGAATCTGAATTTTTTTTTTTCCATTTATGGCAATTCAGAATTTCGAATTTAATAATTGTATTAAATTATTGTGACTATTGGGAAGAGATCTGTTTAGACTCAACTAACTATTTGACGATGACACTTGTATAACAACAGAACAATTATATTAATTGCAGGAGGACAAATGGAACAACCATGTTAAAATCAGCTGACCATGACTCCAGGAGTGGGGAACATGTTGGAACTGCCTCTGGGCTGATTATTACAAGTGGAAAATCAGTGATTTGGCCACTGGAAGCCCCTAAAAATCAGGGATTTAGAAAGTTGTGAAAATCCCCAAAGGAGGGAAAAGACCTGGGCAAAAATTGTTAAATAGCATATGCGAGGATGCAAGATGCTACCAAGTATGTTGGGGAAAGGATTGTGAGTCCTCTTGCTATTATGAGCATTGCTGAGCAAGTGTGAGGCAAGGGGATAATCTGCGGAAAATTTTGGAATATTGCTAGGGAGTCTCCAAGTTCGCCCTCATGGATTCATGGTCAAGCTAGGGGGTGAATCAGGTAAGTAGTTTTGGCTGTCTTGTTCTATGGTTGGGAGGAACGTGGTTGTTCCCTTTGTCATCCCGCGGATTTGATTCAGATATGTTGATTTACCCTCTCTCTTATGAATAACTATGTTTCATCCGAAGTCATGTATCTATTAAATCCGAACTAGAATAATTTCCATTCTCTATTTTGAATGATTTGATATCTGATGAATTGTATTTGATGAAAACGGAACTGTAACGATTCCCATTTTCTGTTCGTTGTGAGGAATATATGTGAAGGAAATCCGTATATATATATATATATATATATATATATATATATATATATATATATATATATATATATATATATATATATATATATATATATATATATAGTTGTAATATGTCTGCTAGAATGTTCACATCTATCTGTTTAAGTATAGTTATTGTTGTGGAAGATGAAGTCCTTTCGTAGTTATAATCTGTCTGTTGTCACGAACTTCGTAATAAGCATCCAAACTAGAAAACTATTCCTCCTATGTGTAAAATGCTTGATGGACGCACCTATAATTTATATTTCTATGAGTAAGTAAGGAAAGGAGGAGATTAACGTCAATAGGGCATGTCCTCTCTGTAGTTAAAACCCTTGGAAACCAAACTCAGATCTCTCGAATCATCAATTATAATTTCCAAACTCTGATGGAATGATATTCTTATTCATGTATTTACATAGATGCACAGATCTAGTACTGTTGATGTTTAATGCATTGTCTAAAAGAGGCTCTAAGTGAATATAACAGGAGTTACTTTTTTCAAAAATTGTTGCCCAATTGTACCCCTTTTATAGATTATATGCGTATAAAACCCAGAAGTTAGACTTTCGAGATTTTGATAGGTAAACGGATATTGAATCCTTCTACACCTACTATCTCACAGAATGGAAGTAAGAACACCAGCAAAGGAAAAAGATCATGGAATTTTGAAAAAGAATAATGTGAAAATTATAGTAGAGGTAGAGTACTTTCTTCCTTTGCATTTTGACTGATTTATCACTTTAGATTTCCAACAGAAAGATATTGCAATCTTCTAATCCAACTTCCCTTTTCACGTTTTCGAGGTTGTTACATGAGAGGTTTGGAGCTCTTGAACTCGTGAAGTTCTGAACCCCAAAACCCCGAAGCGCTAATCCAACCCTTTCCTCTTTTTCACAGTTCAGAGGTTGAACATGTTGAGACTTGAGCACTTGTACTCGCAAAACCCCGAACCCTGAAATCCTGAAATGCGGGTCTCATCTTTCCTTTTCTGCATTTTGGAAGTTTGTATGTGTTGATTTTTGTACACCAGAACTCACGAAGTTCCGAACCCTGAAATACTGAAATGCGGGTCTCACCTTTCTTTCCTTTTCCACATTTCAGAAGTTTGTATGTGTTGATGTTTGGACACTAGAACTCGCGAAGTTCCGAACCCCGAAATCCTGAAATGCGGGTCTCACCTTTTTTTCCTTTTTTGCATTTTGGAAGTTTGTACGTGTTGATGTTTGGACACCGGAACTCGTGAAGTTTCGAACCCCGAAATCCTGAAATGCGGGTCTCATCTTTCCTTTTTCGCATTTCGGAAGTTTGTATGTGTTGATGTTTGGACACGAGAACTCGCAAAATTCCGAACCCCGAAATCCTGAAATGCGGGTCTCACCTTTCCCTTTTCCGCATTTTGCAAGTTTGTATATGTTGGTGTTTGGACACCGGAACTCGCGAAGTTCCGAACCCTAAATCCCGAAATGCAGGTCTCTCCTTTCTTTCCTTTTTCGCATTTCGTAAGTTTGTATATGCTGTGTTTGGGTACTTGAACTCACGAAGTCCCGAACCTCGAAACCCCAATGGGTGGGTCCCACTTTACTTTTTCACCTTTCGGGAGTTGTCGTGTGTTGATGTTTGACTTTGCACCCGTGAAATCCCGAACTCCGAAATCCCAAAGTGCTGGTCACTTTTCACAATTTCGGGAGTTGTTGTGTGATGATGTTGGTTTCTGTACTCGTGAAACCCCGAATTCCGAAATCCCGAAGTGTTCACCTTTCGCAATTTCCGGAGTTCTTGTGTGATGATGTTGGTTTCTATACTCGCTAAACTCCGAACTCCAATATCCCGAAGTGCTGGTCACTTTTCGTAAATTCGGGGGTTGTTGGGTGATAGTGTTGGGTTCTATACTCGCGAACCCCGAACTTCGAAGCCCCGAAGTGCTGGTCACCTTTCTTAATTTTGGGAGATGTTGTGTTTGATGTTTTGGCTATTGAAGTCGCGGGATTCCGAACCCCGAAACCCCAAAGCACTGAGGCCACGGTCTTCCAATCCCTTTGTTTTTTTTTTCTTCTTCACGTATTTTTTTTGGGCAAACAGCGTGGCCACTTTTTGTTCTGTGTGTTCGGCATTGGAAAATCGCCGAAACCTGTTTAATCTTTCTCTTTCACAAAACTATAAGAACAGAGTAGGAGTTATTAGTTATATGAATAACTCTAATACGGTAAGGAATGGACTGGTAGAATCGATGGAGAACATTCATCTGAGATAGAGACAAGATAGAGATAATAGATAATCATTATAAGTCACTGTGTACACAGGGCGTGACAAGTACACAATTTTTTGCATACGAAGGTTTTTAAACTAGTTATGCAGACTTTTAGCGTGATGTTTTTTTTTGAGTGTTGCTTGCCATGAAGACATGCACCTTTAAGTAATGCAAACTTTTCATAATTAGTTTATGGACAGAAACAAATCTTACCCTCTCTTAATTTCTTAGCTTAAACGAAGTGTAATTACGTCATAGAGTTTTTTTTGTTTTGTGGTGATTTTTGAGGTTTACTACAGGTTACATTACATTCGATAATGCAGTAACTTCCCTTTCGTTCTTCGTGTGTATGGAAAGGTGGTATGGGAGTCTTCGGGTTTTGTGTCCCCTCTCCCCCACACCTGGGGATTGAATCCATTTGTGCGAGCATTCAATTGAATGTGTGGAAAACTGGTTTTCTAGGCGGTGAAACAGAACGAGAGTTGGATATTCTGTAGTTGAGAAGGGTCTATGACAGTGAATTTCTTGTTGCACAGGAAGGTTTATCTCTTTGTAGTTTTGAGATTATATGGAAGGAGTTATTGGTCATTGTTTCTTGTGCAAATGTTCAATTAGTTTTGCTTGCTTCGGTGTCCTCATTTTTTGGATAGTATATTTGGCTGATAATCTCCAAGCCTTTGCAATATCTCATCTCCCAACCTTGGGTTTTGATAAGGTTCATGGTTTATTTTACTTGAATTTCCCTCGACACGGGCCTTCTTTGGAAATTTCTTGGGGCTATGAATTGGGTAACCTGGGGCATTGGAAATATCAAACATTTTGGTAATAGACTATAGACATGGAACCATTCTGGAGTGACTTCAAAAAGGTGTTGCAATGCCACAAAGAAATCGCCAACACAAATAGCTCATCTATGCACTAACTCTCAAGCAAATTTGGAGACTTTGAGCAAGCATTAACCAATCTTTCCATTGCCAAAAATCAAGATACTAAGCTTGCCCTAGCCGCCCTCACTCAGAGGATGGATGTCATGGATTTGAAAATACAACATTTAAAGTCACAGATCAATCCCCAACCCTCTCCTTTTGCATCTTTCTTTCAGGATGGTATTCAACCTCGAGAGGATGGCATTGATAGTGGAAGAGGTACTCTCATGGAAACAATGGAAGGACACATCTAAGTAGGCTTACATTTTCTGCTATTTTAATTTGAGAACTGGGAGCCCCTTTTTTAAACTTATTTTTGTTTGTTATTGTTTGCTTAGTCACAACTCCTCTTAATTATATATAGTTAAGTTTCCATTAAAAAAAAATATTAATCATGTAAGTGATAATAATCTATTTTTATGTTATAATAGTGAAGCACAAATCTTAACAAAAAGCTAACATAAAATGTATCATGGCATGATTATGTTACTAGTATTTTTTAACATAAATATAAATTAGTATTGATAAATAAAATTAAGTCGATTAACTTAAATATTTTTATGACGATTAACAAAATTATAAATTAAATTATATTTTTATTGAAATTAAATTAAATCATAATTTAATTTTGATGAACTAGGTTGATTCGTGAAATTCTCGAAGTAAATATAGAAAATTCAAATACATATTATTGTAAATGTTGATAAAAATCAAATCCGGATAATCGCGATGAAGCATTATTCTCAGCCATATGTTGGTTGGAAATCCCAAAAATTAAAAATTGACTAAACATATTGTAACAACTATATACTAGCACAGCCACATTTATGTGGCTGATGAACGCCGATAGGCGTATTTCATTTACAAACTTTATTTATTTAGGCTTTAACTTGGACAGCAAATCGTCGAAGTATTTCCCTGGTTTGCATTAAATAAATTAAAATCCCTGTAACTTAATTGTATTCTGTACTTAATTTTATTCTGTTCACAGAAAATTCTTGTAGTTAGTAATTTTATTCTGTTCACAGAAAATTCTTGTAGTTAGAAATATACAAAAGCGTGTCCATTTAAACTCTACTGATAAATTGTAAATTGTACACCTGTAACACCATATTACATTAAATTAAACTAATGGGAATAAAAATAAGTAGATAAATAATAAGTGGCGGGCACTTCACAATCCACAAACACGCGGTAAGGAGGCGGTCATGAGATGGCCGCTGATAATATGAAACGTTTGGCTTGATAAATAGAATGTCTGGCATCAGACGGTCGGTTCAGAAGCAATTACATAATTTTACTTAAGGATGCTTTGATAAATGCAAGAAAGTTATGAACAATAAATTTGACCTATTGATTTTGGAGGACGACTAAGAATATGCCAACATCTTCAATGCATAGCCATCAGATTAGGGTTTAAGGTTAAATAAGGTTAAAAGATCATTAATTGTGCCCATTGTCAATAAATATAGGCCTTTCTACCTAATTATAATTTCGCAAAAAATGAAACACGGGATATTGTCGGATTAAAAAAATATCAAGCACACTTTGAGATCCATGGAGTGAGTAGGAAGACGGGAGAACGCTTCCTTTGCCTCTATACACTGCATTTGAAAAGATGCAAAGATATTGAACAATCCAGGAATTGTTACAAGAGATATCGAGACCGCTTTATCCATGACCGTGGTCCTTCCCGACAATTTTCATGAATTAAAAGGAGTAGGGTAAGGAATCAGGATAGGAAACAAACCAACGACCATTTGAACCAGACACATAGATTTGTTTATTTAAAGTGAAATAAAAGGCACATGTGGATCTTTCTAAGTAATGTCCATTTTAAGTTTTTAAGTTTGTCAAATAACTTATACTATAGTCCATTTTAAGTAAATTCCACATAGCGTTATACTTATATGGCTTGCAATATTAACCCAAAGTCGACATAGCATTTTACCTGAATGACTGGTAGTCTTAATTTGTAAGTTTGGAAGGAAACATTCATAACCGAAGATACTTGAGTTTCACTATAAGAAACAGTCTTCTCTATGACAAACAAAACTCTTGAAGTATTCTGAGTATCAGGCAAGTACGAAGAACAATTTCAGGGTTAACTATTCGATTCACATATACAAAACATTGAACGCGGTGAACAAGGTTGCATTTTTATCACAGGAAACTTACATGGTGTAATTTTTGTTTAAAAAATATATTAAAGGAGAGATGTAAATACCTGTAACACAGAGATGACTGGGTTAGTTTAATCAATTTGAATGTACTGTTTGATTGAACATGAAGTTATCTCTGAAGTCTCTGGTTGGAGTCCAGCTGAGTCTCCTTGAGTTAAATAACTGTTATAGAAGCAATAAAAAGACTGTCACCCCCGTTGAAACAAATACCAACAACAAGATTACAAGTGCAAACGGTTTACGCCGCTTACCAGATCCCTAGTCTCAGGGAGGAAACTATCGGAAGAAGGCAGTGGAAAGGAATTGCCGGCGTCCCGAGAGAACGCACTCATTATTTCACCAAATAAATTCTTGAAGAAGCAATAATCTCCTTTAACTGAAAGGAAAGATGTAACGTGAATATAAAATGGAGCAGACAAATCTGTGTCTAAGATCTAGAAATAGAAAAATGCCAAGATAAATGTGAGTAGTCCCAATTCTGGAACAATATTTGATATAGAAAACTGAAGTATTTCCGAACATCGGGTTCTAACTTGCTAATATCATAAACTAACAGCAGGCTGTTATTTATAATCTTCGACTACCTTAAGCCAGCGAAACCCTCGGTAGGGGCAAGAATAATATCGTTTTCTCTTATGTCGGCTGCACTTCAAATTTGGTAACGGACCAGTTGCATAAGCTTTCACTGATTCAACCCCCTGCCCGTATGAACGACCTCTCAAGTGAGCAAGATAAACATCACCAAGAAACAGCATCCACGTTAACGGGACAAATGTAAATTCTTCTTAATGATCAAGCGCGTGCATATTAATATGAACCGTGACAGTAAAACTAAGGAATATATAACGCTTTAAAGCAATAAATAAATACAGATATAACTTAAACCCTACATATTTCAAACACTCGAATATAGCTGAAGGCGTTACAGCAAAATTAAGGAATATAGTATTAAAGTAATAAAACTGTAAAAATAAGGAATATATATAGCGCTTTAAAGCAATAAATAAACACAGATATATCTTAAACCCTACATATTTCAAACACTCGAATATAGCTGAAGTCGGTACACTAAAATTAAGGAATATAATAGCTGAAGTCGGTACACTAAAATTAAGGAATATAGAGAGAATTAAAGTAATAACCGGTTTATAATTGCTTTCCGATCTGACGACCTATATACCAGTCATATACCCTACCCAACACCTGCTGCGTATTGGCCACCTGTATACTACCATAGCCACATTTATGTGGCTGATAAACGCCGAAAAGTATAATTAATCTATAAACTCTAGTATAAACTCTAATTAGAATTCGTAAATGAAATATTTTATCGACCTTCATTGTGATTGCTCGCCCTAGCGGCGGCCAATATCTGGTAATTGCTCGCCCTAGCGTTAGCTGATAACTACAGCTCTATCTAAAGTACGCGTAAAGGAGCTGTCCATCATGCCAACCGCTCGTACAAGTAAAAAAGTGGAGTGAAAACCCTAGAAATTATTATTGATATCGCGGCACAGTCCTCTGATATTTCCAGCTCTATCTACGAGACATAATATAAACGTTTTAACCTTTTACCTTTTCGATCAATTTTATTCAAAATATTCGGTCAGAAACTCAATTATTTTAAGGGGTGTTGGAGGAGGTTAAATTCATTTAAAATTAATTAAAAATATAATTTATTAATTTAATTAATTATATTGAAGGTTTCTAATTAACTTAAAACATTTAAATTAAATAAAAAAATTAATAAAAAACTTAAAACATTTAAACTACGTTCAAATAAACATTAAATTACAGTATTACCTACTAGCACAGCCACTCAAAACAGTGACTGATTAATGCAGAAAGGCCCGGACATAAGCACAGCCACAATTTTTCTATTAAAATGATAAAGATTGGTTTTGATTTAAATCTCATAAAAAGAGAATCATTAATGTTTTAGATTTTTATTTAAATCCCATGAGGACTAAGAATGTTTTGACTTTATTAAATATGGGCTATCCATTTAATATTTATTATTAAAAAAAACCTATTTACAAATCATGCAGAAAACTTTTGACACATCTACATCAGTTTTTGACGCATCTGTATCAGTGAGTAAATATGCAAATATTTCTATACTTTTCCTTGAAAAATCGAATATATGCTAACTCGCTGTTGGCGAATGCAGGCGTTGCTTTTGCGTATAACTCGCTGCTGGCGAATGCAGGCGTTTCTTTTGCGTATATTTGTATGCTCCGCCATGGAGTCACTGAGCTTCGGAATACCCCGTATCCTCCTCCCCATTCAAGTTGACCAAGGCTTGAATGCCCGACAAATAGCCGCAGAATTGAAGGCACGGATCGAAATAGAAAGGGCAGACGATGGCTCTTTTGTGAGAGAAAACATATCTACAGTATTAACAATGGCAATGGTGGGAGAGGAGGGGGAAAACTTGAGATCAAACGCTGCGAAGGCCCATGATATTATAGCGGCCAATAAGCAAAG
Source organism: Picea engelmannii (assembly GCA_009831015.1). Lineage (NCBI taxonomy): Eukaryota > Viridiplantae > Streptophyta > Pinopsida > Pinales > Pinaceae > Picea > Picea engelmannii. The sequence goes on from ML776941.1 coordinate 2,014,016, forward strand.
TCACATCCATGATTTCATTCAAAAGCTCGAACAGTTGGCTGAAAATTTCAAGAAGAGAAACAGATAATGTGATGTACTGTATTGTAGATCAAATATATTAATAGCTGAAAGCATCTAAACAAGGTTAGAGAAGTCAAATAATATGTGCCATTAATGCTACTCGTAGTATTATCAATGTTTTGAATGGTGTTCGTTGTAAGGAATTTAAGGCCTATGGGCTACAGCATTACCATGTTTTACCATGCATCGTCTTCAAATTTCCATTTGGGTTGAGCAACGCCTGCCACTGATCAGACTGATGCTAGGGAGTCTAAACCCATGCGATGTTTTAATTGTAGAAAACGCGGGGACAACTAAGGAAATCGGCGGTAGAGAATGGGTGGATTGTTTAAATCCGTGGCGAAAATGAAACGCGCAGATAGGTGAGGAAAGACAGAAAATCAAACGCATGGGCAGTTAGAAAATCAAACTCTTGGACAGTTGAGGAAATCTAAATGGTAATCTGAAAGGTTAATCATTTAAACGTGGCAATCATATAGTGTTGCAGTAATTTTGTAATATGATTAGGTAAATGTTAAAAAGTAAACAGGTTAACGGATGCATTCAGAAATACAAGGAAGTTATGAAAAGTAAATCACATTCGTTGATTTGGGAGGACGACTAAGAATATGCCAACATCTTCAATTGTTAACCATCCGTAAAATACGGTAGTAGAATTTGAAGATGATCCGACTGAATAATCCATGACAATTATAACCGTTAAAGTGACCTAAGGGTCAATTGGGTAACGGAAAAAGTGGTGAATACTTTATGAAGAATTTAATTTTTTTTTATAAACGTTGGAGTTCTATTTCTTTATTATTTAAATGTAGTAATGCTTAAAGTAGTCTTGTTTTTAGAAAATATGACTGAATAGGCGATGACTTTTTACTTCGAATTTTTATATACTAGCACAGCCACATTTATGTGGCTGATGAACGCCGATAGGCGTATTTCATTTACAAACTTTATTTATTTAGGGTTTAACTCATTGGACACCAAATCGTCGAAGTATTTTCCTGGTTTGCATTAAATTAAAATCCCTGTAACTTAATTGTATTCTGTACTTAATTTTATTCTATTCACAGAAAATTCTTGTAGTTAGTAATTTTATTCTATACTTAATTTTATTCTGTTCACAGAAAATTCTTGTAGTTAGAAATACAAAAGCGTATCCATTTAAACTCTACCGATAAATTGTAAATTGTACACCTGTAACACCATATTACATTAAATTAAACTAATGGCGGGAGACACCGTAACGAGAGGGAATAAAAATCAGTAGATAAATAATAAGTGGCGGGCACTTCACAATCCACAAACAAGCGGTAAGGAGGCGGTCATGAGATGGCCGCTGGTAATATGAAACGTTTGGCTTGATAAATAGAATGCTTGGGCATCAGACGGTCGGTTCGGAAGCAATTACATAATCTTACTTAATCATTTAAACGTGGCAATTACATATCCTTACAGTAATTTTTTAGTGTGATTAGGTAAATGTTAAAAAGTAAACATGTTAACGGATGCTTTGATAAATGCAATAAAGTTATGAACAATAAATCTGACCCATTGATTTTGGAGGACGACTAAGAATATGCCAGCATCTTCAATGCATAGACATCAGATTAGGGTTTAAGGTTAAATAAGGTTAAAAGATCATTAATTGTGCCCATTGTCAATAGGTATACGTCTTTCGGCGTAAAAATGATAAGAATTATATTATTTATATTTATATTTAAAAGGAAAATAAATTGCATTATTTATATTTACATAGTATCTCAAATGTTAATTTGATTTAGTTTTGTGGTATTTCTTGTCATTTGGATTTTATTTTTGTTCTGACATGTTTTTTTTTGTTTGTTAATTTGTGCAGGACCTGCGATTAACCTGTGGCTTGAGAAACTGCGACTCAGGGGCATCTAAGCCATCAAAATCGCCCGGGGATCGCACCCGGCCTGAGCCACACCAACCCTTAACATGGTTGGATTTTTTGTCCCCGCAGGTTTCGAACCGGTGACTTTAACATCACGGAGTGGCTTAACAACACACTCCGTCACCGACTGTCCTACACCTCGGGGACTTTTGTTCTGACATGTTGACAAAGCCTCATCTCTCAATAATTCAATATATTTTGGACATTATTCTTGAAATGAGGGAGTTGCTTTAGGCTTTTTAGTTTTTTTTTTTTTTTATCAAATATGTCTAGTTTTAATGGTTAGGAAGAATGATTATTATCCTTCTCACTAGTGATATGTTGACAAAATCTGGAGCAATGCTTGTTAGTGGTTGGGAGGAATGCTTGTTATCCTTCTCACTAGTGATATGTTGATTGACAAAGTCTCGAGCTTCTAGATAAACTAGTTTACCTTGAAAACCATCTTCAAAATGAGAGGAAGTGCAGGTTTCTTAGGAAATATATTCCTTTTGTTGTCAAATGAGTCTAACTTAGGTAGTTGCAATGAAAAGTATTATCCCTCCATCTGATTTTAAATCATAATATTGTTGATAAAACCTTAATCTTGTTTAGTAGGTATATCTCTTTCAATAGTTCAAAAAGAAAGGAACAAAAAGGCATTTATTCCTTTCTTAGCGATTGTGGCCTGTCCTCCTCAGCGAATTTCGCTTGCATCGCCCACGATTGTACGCATGCGTATTTAGGACAGGATTCCCTTCCGATTTGTCTCCAGACCGCTGAGTTAGGTTGTCTACTCGTGTTGATCTCCCCGAAAGGTTACATTTCTTACCTGGCAAAACTCACCTAGAAACTTAATTAATCCTTACCTTATTTTACGCATCGATTTTCTCTGCTTACTCAACGTCCTTCCCTGTTTGTCCCGTGAGACAGTGCGATTGGTAAGACATTTGTCCCGTGAGACAGCGCGATTGGTAAGACAGTACCTTTCTCCAAGGTTGGGAGGAGGTCTAGAGGTCAAACCCGACTGGTTCTCCGGGACGATTATGTAATGGGTGCTCTTAGCTAGTCTGGATTCTGTGATTGTAAATGATATATACCTAATATATATCGAGTAATTTCTATCGGGAAAAAAACGTCCTTCCCTGTGCCCTTAATGGGTAGCGATTTTGCCAGGAGGTGTGATTACGTGGACTCGTGGTAAATTTTGGTTGGTCGAGTTGCCTATGCGCTTTCCACCCACTTGAAGTGAATCCAGCTATTATTTCCTTTTTAAATTAATATCTAAATTCTAATGGAGAGATTCCTAAGTTGTTGGTTTAATTGAGAATTTACATATAAATTTTAAGTTCAAAGCCTTGTAGCTTTTCTTTTCACTGATGTTTTTCTTTTTTTTCTAGGGTTGTTATTTTATAACCTTTTTATTGATTGTTGGCTTATAGCTTTATATCCTTATACCCTTTAGCTTTTCCTTATAGCTTAGTTAAAAGTTTATCGCTTCCTTGTGGGGGTTTCTTTATTAAGTTGATATGCTTACATATTAAGGATCGGATTATGCCCAGGTCATTATGGCAAGTGATAAGATGTGATGTTCATAGCTAAATCTTTAAATGCACTTGATTTCTAAATTAACAATGGAATTCTTAATTTGTTTACCTTTTAGGAACTATAAAATTGAAATACAATTGATAAAGTGCTTTCTTCCTTAATCACTTGTATTGTGTGATGATGGCCATGCATCCTTCAACCATTTGGTAGTTGCATTTACCCTTTTTCAAAGTTAAATGCTTTTGGTTGGGGCAACCCACCTTTATCACCTTTTTAGTCGGCCTTTTACTTTATATAAAGAAATGCATAACCCTATGTTATTGATAATTGTTTACGTGTACAACTAGCACAACCACATTTATGTAGCTGATGAACGTCGATGGGCGTATTTCATTTACAAACTTTATTTATTTAGGGTTTAACTCATTGGACAGCAAATTGTCGAAGTATTTCCCTGGTTTGCATTAAATTAAAATCCCTGTAACTTAATTGTATTCTGTACTTAATTTTATTCTGTTCACAGAAAATTCTTGTAGTTAGTAATTTTATTCTGTACTTAATTTTATTCTGTTCACAGAAAATTCTTGTAGTTAGAAATACAAAAGCGTGTCCATTTAAAGTCTATTGATAAATTGTAAATTGTACACCTGTAACACCATATTACATTAAATTAAACTAATGGCAGCAGGCACAGTAACGAGAGGGAATAAAAATCAGTAGATAAATAAAACGTGGCGGGCACTTCACAATCCACAAACACGCGGTAAAGAGGCGGTCATGAGATGGCCGCTGGTAATATGAAACGTTTGGCTTGATAAATAGAATGTCTGGGCATCAGACGGTTGGTTCAGAAGCAATTACATAATATTACTTAATCATTTAAACGTGGCAATTACATATCCTTACAGTAATTTTTTAGTGTGATTAGGTAAATGTTAAAAAGTAAACATGTTAACGGATGCTTTGATAAATGCAAGAAAGTTATGAACAATAAATTCGACCCATTGATTTTGGAGGACGACTAAGAATATGCCAGCATCTTCAATGCATAGCCATCAGATTAGGGTTTAAGGTTAAATAAGGTTAAAAGATCATTAATTGTGCCCATTATCAATAGATATACGCCTTTCGGCGTAATAAATTTTAACGTAATAATTAAAGTTGATGCGCCAAGAAGAACGGATAGTGGCCCTTGCGCTTGAATTTTCCATATYGATGAGTGAAATAGTTATTAGATAATGGATGTTACCATTGCGCCTATGCTTAATACGATGCATGCAAAATTTATGGTCTAATTTTCCTTACGCAATAACATATTAATGATGAGATTAATTAGAAGGTGGGATACTAATGCATCCTTTATATTATTAATTATGATTGATTCTCAATGATATTTTCTTGCGCCTTGTGAATTTTAAATGAAGTCTCTTGCGTCTTGAATCATTGTTGTGTAAATGATGGATCTTTTGATTGGAATTCCTCCGTGCAATTTCTTGGTATGATGTATGGCTCGTTGAGGATTTAGACTCCATGTGCAAATTGAATGAATGTATTTTATGGTTATAGATTTTAGTCCTTTTGCAGAGACGGAAATTTTATTATACAAATGATGGCATGTGCACTTGGGGTTGAGCCTCGAATAACTGATAAACGCTTGCACCTCAGATTTATTATAGTCTCTTAAGGGTTATGTGAACGATTACCCTTGCGCCTTGATTTATTGATGTTTAGGATTGTGAGTGACGTGGTGATGATATTGTTAATTATTGATGTTTCAATTTTTCCCAACGCAGCTTAAAAGAAAAAAATAATTCACCTATTGTACGTCGCTTGGTTGTCGTAACGGCAGGGTCGTTACAATTCGGTGGGCCACTGGAGTACTGCTCCTAGATGTAGCATTCTTCGAAGTGACAACTGGATATTGTGCACTTCTTTCACTCAGACTCTTTCCTTTTTTCTTGTAAAGATCATTACTGCTAAGTAATGTTTCTAAATCGCCAGTGTTATGTACAAGAGTGTTCTGGCTATTGATTTCTTCTTCTTCGCTCAAGACAATTTGAATGAAAGAATTATTAAATCCTACTCATAGCATATGTCCAACAAAGATTTTGTTTGGATAAAAACCTTTGATCTTTTCAACATACTTCAAACTCACATTGTTGAAATAATTTGCAAATTCATGAATTTTATTTATATTTCTCAATACAAACTCCCCAATCTTCCATGACAGAGGAATAATTTTTTTTTCATTTTTCCATGGAAAAAGTGCAACCAGAAATTATATTTCCTTGCTACCTTTGTGATAAACATTTTATCGGGTACATAATATGGAAGCAAAGAATGATTTTATTTTTAGAAAAATATCCTTATGATACTATGATTTTCCATTTTCTCTATCGTCCCCTTTTTCTCTAAAAATTTGGCAACTTCAACAGAGATCCTCAGAGTGTTTTCACCCAACAATTTTTTTTTTAAGACTGAAACAAAGTCATTATAAACTTCATAGAAAAATAGAGGGGTTTTATGCCTCCATAATGCAATACTTTGTAAAAATCCTTTCAAGATGTAAGATAAAGAGTGCTCATGGAATGGAATTGCTTMTAGTATAAATTTCACTAGAGTTAGTCTCGCTCTGTGGGAGAATTATCTGTTGAACCACAAATTTATTCTCTTTTCCACTATTTTTATGATTTGTTTCAAATAATTAATTCTATATGCCTTATACTATAAGAAAACCCCCAAGTACTTAAAACCAAATTAAATCTCATTTTTTATATTAAAAATATTGAACAACCTAATTCAATCATATTCTAACCCGTGGAATCAAATGATAGATTTACCTTTATTTGAATTGCTATAATATATATATATATATATATATATATATATATATATATATATATATATATATATATATATATATNAATTGCTATAATATATATATATATATATATATATATATATATATATATATATATATATATATATATCCAATATTTAGGCTTTATTTTATTTCCACCTCTCAATGAACCATGAGAGAGTAGTGAAACATCATCCATAAAAATTCAACATGTCAAGTAAATATATCTTCTAAGCCTAATACATTTCAAAAGTTCCATTTCTCATATATTACTTTGCTAAGGCTTTTAGCCATCATTAAAAAGATCAATCAAGCGTGTATCCATTGCTTATGGAAAATAAAAACTTTATTTCCTAATAGATATACGGAGCTTGATATAGGTTAGAGAAGCTATAGCTTCAAAAAAAAAAAGGTTAAAGCCTAAAGAAAAAATGTTTGGAACTAACCAAGATTATACCTTGTTAGGAAATTGTACTAAATGCATTGTGTTCTATACTATGTTCTATACATGCCTATAGCATGTTCGGTAAGGGAAATGCAAACAATGACTTGGTTTTAAAGACAAATATTCAGTTGTGGGGTATTTCATTTGTCATTTGTTCTTTTTTGTTCTTTTTTTCTTCATAGTTCATCATTATAATGGCATACAAAGGATTTACATAATAAATAATGACATATTAGGATTTTTATGGAATAAAGAATGAATTTTTTTTTCTTTGTTGAAAATATGGTATATATGAAATTTTTTAGTAGAGGTATGTTTTTAGACAAATTATGAACATATGAATGGTATTCATAGGAAGATGAATGGAAATGAATGTTGATACATTGTACGAGATGGATGTTGACATCATAACTTCAACCAATCTCTATTATTCATTTTATAATTGAATTAACTTGTTCTTTTGTTGATATATGTAGTCATCGACAATTGATGTTGACAATGTGGAAAATGGTGATGAATTGTTTGAATCCATCGACCCAAGGGAGACCATTAAAAAGGATGTGAGAAAGGACAACATGGAACTTATTTCATTGGGTAGGTGTGAACCAACAGAGGAGAACAAAGAAAGATGCATATTTTTTATGGAAGATATACAACAATATGTGGTAAGCACCATCTTTGAAAAATATAATTTATCACATATATAATATTTGTTGTTACCTTCTTATGGATGAATGTTATATGTTTTGTATGTACAAAACCACATATTTGCACACACGTTTTTTTTTTCATTTACATTTAAATTTTGTTTTGTTGCTTGAATCTATGCATGAATCATACCATGCCACTTTCAATTATATTTCAATAGATAGATTGAGTATGGGGAATTAAGAGTGATGCGAGGGCGAGGGAGGGGCCAAATAAGCTTCCACCTTCAATGGTTGGTCCTTTTTATTAGAGAATAAATTATTCTAGAAACCAAGAGAAGGGGAGTGCATGAAATTGGTGGATGATAAAGTGGCAAGGAGGTGAGTAGGAATGCGCACCCACTAGAACTCATGCACCTTCCAAGGAACACGTATGCGTTCCTAACGTTATAGGTTCGAAAGAGCCTTAACCTCCACTTAGCGTGCCACATAGGCACATTTCCAAGAATGCTCATGCATTCTTGAGCATTCTTAAGAATGCACATGTGTTCTTGTCATGCCATTTTGTAAGGGATCGAAGGTGCAATTTTTTCCCATTTGCATAGACTGCACCTCACACTCTTCATTTCATTGAGGAAATAGAGATGATCGAAGCACCAAGCAAAGACAGGATCTTTCCACTGTGTCCAACTCAAGCTAGGTATCCTTGATTTCTCTTATTTTCCTCCCACTCTAGTATTTTTTTACTTTTATTCAATTAATTTAATATCTTCAAAAATAATCTAAAGTATAGAAACTTCTAATCATCTAAAGAAATATCATCTAGAAAATTCAGAGAGAGTCACCTCTTAAATTTCGTAACATTTCCCCTCTAAAAATAGATATAGATAATTTACAAGAAAAATAGAAGTGGAGGGGGACATTTTGAATCTATTCCTCCCTTAATATCGACCTCCAACATGCCCAACATACTTGGCAGCTTCAAAAATTTAGCTTTAGTCATACTTTTTGTAAAATATCAATAAATTGTTCATCACTACACTAATATTGTAATTTGACAACTCAATATCTCAAATGAATATCAATCTCAACACGTTTTATTTTAGCATGAAAAATTGAATTGTCTACAACCTAGATCACATTTTAATTATCACAAAACATGGTATCTGTAGAGTTTCGGGTAAAGCCAAACTTTAATAAGACATCTTGAATCCACATTGCTTATTTTCTTGCTTCATTTGTTTCTCTATACTCTGTCTCACCAAAGGATTAATAAATATTGATCCAAGATGGAAACTGTAGCCACCTATGGTTTTCCTATCATAGACCTCACCCCACCCAGATCTAGATTAGTGTATCCTACAAAAGAAATTCGGGTCTAGTAGCACAATGAATGGCATAGTGTGGTGTAACATGGCTTTAGGGAAATTTTTTTTACTAAACAACCATTGAATTTCTCTAGGTTCTTTCATATATATGGAAAGTATATTGACTATAAAAGAAACGCCCGGTCTAGTGTGTGTTAAATAAACTTGGTTGCCAACAAGTTGCTTATAAATCATCTTGGAATGAGATTCGTTGGTAAGCTTGACTCCACACTAAAATGGAGTAAAAGAAATTTTGTGATCAAGCATTTTATTTTTTACCAAAAGATCCACTACATATTTTGATTGTGAAAGAAACAATCCATCATGTAGTTTAAAAACTTGCAAATTGAGAAGCACACCTAGATCACTATATCAAATGTTACTTGAAGGTATAATTTCAAAGTTATAATCAACACAATATTTTGAACCAACAATGAGCAAATCATCTACATAAAAAATAATAAGAATGATCTCTTTTAACTTTCTTGACATCGAGATTTGGATCTGATTTTCATTTTTTGAACCCATGTTCTTGAAAATAAAAATCTATTTTTTTATGGCATGCCTTTGAAGCATGTTTAAGTCCATAAAGTGATTTCTTCAACATGTAAAAAAAGTGAGAACATTTTTTATCCACTAAAACAAGGGATTGGTCCATATTTCTTTATTCATGGATATTCCCATTCAACAATGTATCCTTAACATATATTTGATGCATATGACAAATTACATGTGAAGCAAGATAAATAATTATTTTAATAGTATTAGTTTTTTATTTGAATTTGCATGTTTTTTTTATATGTATTTGCATGTTTTTTGTATTTTTCTATTTTAATTAAAAAAACCGAGTTAATTTATATGTCATGCTTTATTAAATTGCAACAAATATTATTAAGATGGAACCTGAAGACAATGAAAACCCCACACAAGCACACCAAGGCTTTTGTATGGTAAGTGAAGCCCAACCCCATCAATAAAAATGGTAGAATATTTAGAGGAAAAGGAGAATGGGACAATCTGCAAGTTTATTATACTTTAGCAAACATTACCTTATTTTTTCCAATGGATTTCAACCTCTTAGAAACAAAAAAATAAAGGATGAAAACATTATCTACTCGTGTTCTAAAGGATCCTTCATCATTGATATCTACCTCATAGTAGAGAGATAGGATCCTCAACTCTGGCCCTAAATTTTGGGACAATGACAGACTTGACATAATGTCATGGACCCCAACCTTTGGTACTACAAAATATTGTTGAGCTCCACCACTCAAGTGTGTGAAGAATTTCTAAACGGAATCACTTTTGGGGTTTTGATTCAGTGCACAAGGTGGGAAATGCCTTAGACAAATTCCACTTCAAGAGTTTTGATATACAATGAATGCATATGACTATATGTGCCTGTATTTGTGACGATATGGATTTAAATAAAGGATTTCAAATAGAAATAAAGTTGGTAGCTAAAGGACACACTTGGAACCAACCTCTTGATTATGAGCAGGTTGCTTTATGGTTTAGGGATTTCTTTGAAATAGGCCATTCATCTACCCATTTTGTTAAGAAGGTTAGATTTGAAATAAAAACACAAGGAAAGCCAACATGTTGTGATAAGGAAATGTGAAACAATCATTGAATTAGCAAGGACCTACCAACATATGACATCGAAGAAAAACAATAGAGCTCCACACATAAAAGCAAGGCTCTAACTCAAGAGGGAGAAGAAAATACTCTCACCATGTCTTTCATACCAACCATAATAATCTAACAAGATCCACCATATTTGAGCAATGCTTGAATACAACCAACAGAAACAAGGATCACAAGTAATCTACCCCCTCTAGAGATTTCACCACTAAAGACCCAACACAATAAATTTTTTCTGTAAAGCTACATAATCACTGGAAACCAACAACAATAGAATTGATCCCTTAACTTGAGAATATATTTCTCTATTCCCCACCCTCATTCAAACAGATTCAAGCATGTTGGGAAAACTCATGGGAGAAACACAAAGTGTACCTAGAAATTTTGGGCATCCATGATAACCTCTCCAACAAGTAAGTAAAAAGAAGCACAAATCTAAGAAAATATGAGCTATCAAAATCAATCAAACCTTACAAAGGTCTTATAGAGGAACATAACAAAGTGTCAAAGAATAAGAAAAGAAAACTACCTGAGTGTATGATAACCTATACATGACAAGAAACTAACGCTGGAACCTATTTTAGATATGTTTTTCTTTTTCATGCAACTATGTTCCTAGTTTATTTAAATTTATTCATGTAATCTAGGTTTTGAAAGAAAGTTTGGTAAAAAAGGAATAATTAGTGTTGTAGGAATCCCCAACCTGCCTAGCACTAGAACATTTCCCTGGACTGATTAATCCTTATTATATCTATGTAACCTTCACCTTACAAGTAAAATTGTCCTTTTAACTCAATACAATATAGTAGTTTCAATTTTTTTTCAATCCAATTGCCAACATCCCTTTTAAAGGATCCATGCTCCTTCCTAATTTTTATGACCTCCCTATGTACCATTTAAAATTTCTAGTTTTGTAACATCCTAAATTCTCTTCGGGTAAGTAGGACGATTGGTTTTGTGATAATCCTCAGCAAGGGATAAGAAGTGTGCACAATTGTATTGAGCCTATTGTTGTTCCCGAGATTAATCCTAAGGCTCAAAGAGTAATGTCAGACATCATGAGTGTTTAAAGAAAATGTTTTAAATGAGCGCTTTTCCTACCTTTAGTTCTATAAGAAATGATCCTTCAATGAAATTAATAATAGGATAGTATAGAGGTTGTATTTCATTGTCTGAGTCACAATTATAATATCAAATGGTGTGAAATAAAGTTACAAAAATGTTAAACAAAGTTAGGCATCAATTGTAGATGAGTCTCACCTTGTTTGCAGTGGAAGAAAAGTGGAGAAGGAGCCCTTGAGCAGGATATGAAATGGAGCAATTCACATAGAATGCAGGTCTTGCTTTACTCATAGTAAATACATAGGAAAAAAATCTTACCAACTAAATTACTCGTATAATATGATCACAATAGTTATAATACTAAATTCCAAACAATCTCTTTTCAAGGAATTACATAAGGAAATTCAGAGAAATGAAAATACAGAGGAAACACATAACTCAAACAAGAAGGAAATTAGAATCACTATCTACACTTTTATTAATACTCAAAAAGAGAGTTTCTCTGTTACATCCGACGAGAAACCCCTACATTGGGCTAGAAGCCCCCCTGGAATAGATCTAAAATCTATCTATTTATACACAATTTGTTTCAACTCAAAAACCGTTGGACTTCATACAATATCTCTTAAAAATAGAATGTCATTCGAATGAAATGACATCAACCATATATTGTTTGAGCTGGTGCTTTCATCTGTCTCTTCATGTTCTCATAGACGCCCTCATTTTCCTTTGTTCTTTGAATTGGGCACACATGTCCATTAAGACCACCATAATCATTTGTTTATTGTCCTTGTCATTTGATTCCATTGCTATCTGTTCTTTGGATGTGTTTACTAGAAAAAGAATATCAATTGAAAGTATGGGGGGAGTGATAATGTGACAGGTACCTCAATGTTGGCTCGTTATGTGATGGCTAACAATTATGAGAAAGAGTAACTGCTCAAGAATAGGATGACGTGGGGACAAGTGTAGGTGAGGTAAATGGGGTAACTGATGTGGAAGGTGTGACAGGCTGGAGGGTGAATGGGGTACATGACGTGGATGAAAGGTGTTTCTGCAGCGTCCCTTTACGTTTCTCTATTTTGCGGGGGCACGAGGGGGTGGTTTGAAGTAACCCGCTTTTTGTCCAGCAATGAACCTGGTGATTCCATGTACCCCCGAGAGAAAATCGTGGTTTAAATTGTGGGACCACGCTTTGAAATTAAAAACTGCGCAACTTCACCCCCTATAATCTCTCTCAGCCGCTGATCTCCATGATCCATTAAAATCCAACTGTTGATCTTCATAAAGTGAGATAAGCACCAAAAGTTAATCCAAGGTCACATCTCTTAGTCATATGTAGAGAATATAGAGAGAATTTTGTGAAATTCATGTCTGTCGATCTGAGTAGGGGACACGTGTCAGACGATCCCCGTATTCAGCTATTTCATACTCCGGGGGGGAGGCAAGAAGTTTTGATTAAAGAACTCCCGAAGAACATAATCCCATATGGACCGTTGATCGAAATGGACATGTGCCAAGAGAACCTGCACTTCGATGGATAACCACTTCAGAAAAAATACGAATGTGTGAAGCGAGAACTCCCGAAGCCCAGGGTTCTGAAGTAAATCTTCACCGTTGAAATCAAAAGGATATGCAGCGTCAGATCTTCCACTTTGGGGACTTAACGCTTCCAAGGGTTTGTGCTCCCTTTTCTATCAATTTAGCCCCTTCCCTACTATATTTGGTCCTTTTGTTAGTTTATCCAGCTTTCGAACTAATTTATCGTTCCACTAGATTTTGAAATCTGATCCATCAAGTTTTCTTGCAACTTTTCATGGCACCATAATCCTTAAGGAAATAAGATTAGCCTGCATGTAACAAGAGAGGTTTGTAAGCTCTTCATTGAACAAAAAATGCTAATCACAATTCAAATCGTTAACTTTATCCAATCATACATATCGTTAATACTTCGACGTTCGTGAGTGTTGGATACAATTAGGGTATAAATCTCCCTAAGGTCAAATTCATGAAGAAGTTAATCTCCCATTACTCACCTTTTTGTTTTACTTTATCATGTTTTAAACCTTGAATTAGCCTTAAGTACTTCATCGTTTCGGAAATTCACGGTTTTCATTGTTTATACTTCCTGGAACACCCAAAGGGCGAAGGTCTAAAGTGAGCGTTAGAGACTTTCTTTAAAACTCAGGCAACTTCTACATTTGGAAATCATTAAGACCGTTTGATAAAATTAGACTAGCTAATCGACGATGGATATCGTAAGCACCTTTTCAACAAGCAATGGATTTATCTTTAAATTTAAAAGGCGAATCTCTAAGTTTCTTTTTCTTTTCGGGTGAAAATTTTATTTCTAAGAGGCAAAATCTAAAGCTCAAAATCTCAAAATTTAACGTGTTCCAACACCTATATTCCATGCTTCTCTTTAATACAACAAAGAACCTTATCTCACCAACGTAATAATTGTTGCAAGATGAGGGAAATTTATACAAATCTTTGTGTTGTTTTGGATCAACTCATCATTTCTATTTAATTGATCTTATAAGCATATTAACATACAATTTTAGAATATTATGTTTACTATGGAGATCGAAGAAAACATGCCTCTTATTTTCCTAATGTCCTTATGACTATGAACCAATATGAAGGCTTGGTGTATCAAGTATATTGGAGGAAATATCATACCAAAGAACATTTTTTTCCTAAATCCCATCATCACCCATTGCAAAAGCCGAGTGATCTTAAAATTTTATAATCCATACCCCTTGACTAATTGATGATAAGTAGTTGAAACAAGATAAATAATGCATTAGAAAGGATTTCAAGGACAATAGATACGATGATGAAAAAATTGATAAGGCCTTTTGAATGTCATGTAAGGAAAAAAGTAATCAAAGGACTTAAGAGGTGGCACCTAAGGTTTTTCTTCTCCTCCTAGAATTATTAATAATCTCATAAAACAATTACAGATATGATTTATCCAAAACAATAGAAAGGAGTGCATAAAACGACTTTCTCTTGCACCAAGTCTAACATTGTGACATTGACATAAGGTGGTCAATTCAAGTAAGGATGGAGAAGGTGGTCAGTGCAAGTAAGGATGAAGGAGCATGGGTAGTACAACCAAATAAAACTATATTGGCTCCTTGATATTGGTTGATTATCTCACAAAAATAAGCATACACCTAGGTTATCATAAAAGGTGTTATCATAAAAGGTGGCTATTTTTCAAAAAGTAGGAGTACCAAAAAAATAATTAGGAACACAATTGTTTGAATATGTATGATTTCCTCAAGGTCGTGATGCTTGGAAAAAGTTTTGCATATTCTTTGAGGGATTCACTTGCAAACCAATCTCATAGTAGGTGGGTTCCATATGACAATTTTAAAAATAGTTAAAATGTAATTCAATATACTTAATAATATCATGGGTGAGGTTTTTTCTTTAAAAAAATTTAGAGGTATACATACTTTGTGGGGGGTGGCAAGTGGGAGGAGAGTTAGCAACAAGAGGATATGTATAGTTATGGGTGTTTTATGAAAATGAAACATCTCAATGAGGAAAAGTATCATATACTTCTAGTCCATGTCCATTATAGAAGTTTTCAATGAGCCATTAAATTCTTTAAACAAGTAATGAAAATGACAAATTTCATAATAGAGGGGTTTACAGATGCAATGCTCTTCTATTTCCTTAGGAACATGTTTTAAGCTTCTAAGTGAAAACTCAAGTAGCATATGATAGACACCATTTTATAAAGTAGATGTCAAATATATATGTATAATATTGAGACCAACATACTAGACAAAAATAATAATACATATAAAAAAATATTGAAAAAAAAAACAGTATTTGTAATATTGAGTGATAACAGGGGATTATTTTGTTTGGAAACATGTATTAGAAGGGTGTATTAACATTAATGTAGATTTATTGAATAAATGTTAATAGTAAAATCCAAATAATTAATAACTTTGAACATTACTATTATCCATTAGTATATAAACTTTTATATATCCTTGATCATTAAATTTAAATAGTAGTAAAAATAAAAATAACAATAAAAAAAATTATGATAATCGAATTTTAATGATTAATATAATTAAATTTTATAAAGCACTAAGACTTATTATGTAAACATTGATATTCATGATTAATATAATTAAATTTTATAAAGCATTAAGACTTATTATGTAAACATTGATATTCATTATATTTAATGATCATATTTTAATGATTAATATAACTAAATTTTATTAAACATTAAGATTAATTATATAAACATTAATATTTTAATGATTAATATAACTAAATTTTATAAAATATTAACATTGATTATATAAATAATAATGGATTTATTTTTCTAATATTCAAACATAAATGTTAATAAAAACTTTGAGGTAAAGGTGGGAAATCAGAGCATTTCCCACCTTGTGCAGCGAAATGCTAGTGACTATTTCCATGAATCAGAGCAAGGATAAGCAAGGGAACGAAGCAGCATACAAAACGACCCAACAACCATATAAACCAAACAGAGTACAGGTGGATTGTTTAAAGTAAGGTGATACAAATGGCACATATGGATCTTTTTTGGGGAATGCACACTTTAGGTTTTTAGGTTTATCCATGTAACTTACAACATAGTCCATCCATTTTAAGTAATGTCCAGATAGCATGATACTTTATCTAAAGTCCACATATTATTTTACCTAAATGGCTGGTAATATTAATACGAAAGCTCGGAAGGATACATTCATCTACGAATATAGATATCTGAGTTTCATTATAAGAAATATTATTTTACCTAAATGGCTGGTAATATTAACACGAAAGCTCGGAAGGATACATTCATCTACGAATATAGATATCTGAGTTTCATTATAAGAAACAGGTTTCCCAATGACAAACAAAACTCTGGAACTACGCTTAGTATCAAGCAAGAACGTATAAAAATTTCAGGGTTTACTATTCGATTTGGACATACAAAACATTGAACGCAGTGAACACGATTAACTTTTTATCACAGGAGACTTATATAGATGGTCTAATTTCTATTAAAAATTAAAAAAAGTATAAATACCTGTCACACATAGCTTAGTAGGTCAGTTTAATGGGTCTGAATGTACTGTTTCAAAGTGACGTTAGCTCTGAAGTCTCCGTTTGGAGCTCAGAGCTCGGTTGAGTCTCCTTGAGTTATCAACTGCTATAAAAACAATAAAAACCCCCCAAAAAAACTTTGTCAAACAAACAAACTCCTCATCCTCATAGTAATAGAAGGACAAATGTTTCAGAGGCCTTACCGGACCCAGAGAATCAGGGAGAGCAAGCTATCAGAAGAAGCCACTGCAAAGGAACTGCCTTAGTCCTAAAGGGAAAGCACTCTTCGTTTCATCAATAAATTCGTAGATGAAGTAGCAATATTAAAATAGCGCCTTTAGCTGAAAGGAAAGATGTAACATGAATATTAAATGGAGGAAACAAATCTGTGTCTAAGATCTAGAAATAGAAAAATGCCAAAATAGATGTGAGTAGTTCCAAATCTGGAAAAATGTAAACCGAAGTATTTGCAGGCTGTTTTATACCCTTCGACTACCTTAAGCCACTTAAACCCTGACTTAACGGTAAGAGTAACATCATTTTTTCTTTTTACCGCTGTACTTGAAATTTGGTAACGGACTAGCTGCAAAAGCTTTTACTGTATTGGACGCTCTGCTTGTATGAATGACCTCTGACGTGAACGAGATAAACATCACCATGAATCCGCATCCTCCTTAACGGAAAATGCCTACTCTTCTGAACGATCAAGCGCGCGAATATTATTCTGAAGAGTGACAGTAAAATAAGGCATTTAGAGTGCTATATAACTTAAACCTAGAACACGCATATAATGTAAAAAATCATCCGTACCGTATTACATAATCCAAAGCCCGGTATCAAATGCACCAATCGGGTAATCCGGCATTGTTTGGTTTTCACTTTCTCGTAGATTATGAACGCGATAATCTCGCTACTCTTTTGGCAGCACTACAGCAATGTTACATATGCATTTGAAAAATCGGATTTTGTATATTGAGGGAGCTGTCGTTTTGGACGAGCACAAACAGTAGAGTATTCGTTTGTAATGGCTAACAACTTACAAGCGACGGCCATTCAGTGCATGGGAACCTACGGAGAAGAGGAGGAATGTCTTTCCCTCCTTAGATGAAAGGATCCTTACCTATCTTTCTGTCTTTATGCAAACTGAGAACACTAGAGGCAGTATTGGAGTTTGCTTCTCGACCTATTCGTCAAATTAATTTTCTTTGATGCCTTGGGTTTGTATATTCCCTGTAACATAATATTTTGCTGAAAATTTTGCCCTTCGGTAATAAAGTATTGCTAACAAGGTTATTTTTCAATGTGTACGCAACTTGCATAAGGATCTTTACTGAATAATAATCATAATAATAAATGCTCGATGCTAAAATTTTTAATCTTCATTAAGTTTAAATTTTTTTAAAAATTATTAATTTAAATGTTTTTTTCCTATTTTTTAAATTAGTATAAAAAAGTAATTTTTTTAAAATAACATATATTTTTTTATTAAAAAGTTTAAAACTACATAATATAAAATTATATAATAATATAATATTGATATAAAAATAACATTATACTAGATACATGCTTAAAAACCTTTTTATCAAAAATATGTTTAAATGATTAAGCTCTCCTTCTAAAAATGAAAGATGGATAACCATTTTTTTTCAATAATATTTGACCGTCAAAATGTTTTACAAACATTTTACCCATCAAATCAAATTGTAACACTGCCTCGAAGTTATTACTGATTTCGCAGCACAATCCTCTCAGAGTTCAATACGAGCGTATGCCGACCGGCGGTACGTATGAAAAGGCAAAGGGAACACTGAAACCTAGAAGTTATTCCGGATTTAGCGGCACAATCTTCACAAATTTCGGAAGGAGAGAGCGCTAGCTGATAACTCCAGCTCTATCTATAGTACATGTAAATAGCCTGTCATCATGCCAAGCGGCGGTACATATGAGGGCGAATTTTAACAACCTCGATACGCTGCTGCGTGAGGTTGGGTATGCACTATCGGATTTGAAGTGTGAATACCCAACCTCAAGCAACGTAACAGAATGGCTATTGGTCGCTACATGTGAGAATCCGTAACATATTTGGGTGGAATTTCAAGACGATGTGAGTGAATAATCGATGACGTGAGCTTAATACATTCTGGAAGGCTGTTTTCTTGGTCCTCAAACCGTGTGAGTTATTGCTGAAGGGAAACAAATGATGATTCTGGGATGGGGGTGCGTTGGAGAAGTTGCTTTACTGATGGGTAAGATGCAATGCCAAAATTTATTGGTATCTGTTAAGATGGGTAAGATGCAATGCCAAAATTTGTTTGTATATGTTAAGATGTTCCTTGCAGGTTGAAAAAACCTCCTTATTGAGTGTCTCTATGGTGTCAGTAGCTTACATAGAACTTTGAGGTAAAGAAGCCTAGGGAATACGGTGAAAGATAATGATGAGCCAAGTATGATCGTGGTCAGTGGACAACATAGTCCTTAGATGCATTGGCCTAAAATGTTTGTTGCCGAGAGAGCCGCTAAGGATGATGATAGATCAAAAATAAATATCGTTGAGAGCACTGAGTTGGTCGAAGAGTTTACTCCCAATTAGGTCAGGCTTTATATTTTGTTGGGGAAAACATATTCTCAAGATTGATGGTAGGGGAACCCTACCGTACCAAATCAGTACTACCGTACCAAATCAGTAAAAAAAGTTGATATGCAGAAGGCAACTAGAGACCAAGACATTGGTAAAATGATATCTCTACCATTTTGGTATTTTAAATGTATTTACATAAGAATTACAAATTGGATCAAGGCTAACCATGTCAATGATTAAAATATTGAATATCTCTAACCTTGTGAATAGGTATACGGTCATTTTGTAATATATATTAAACTGCTAGCTTGCATACTAGTCGACCTCCTCCAACAACACATCCTCTTCTAGTAATTATTCTTCTTTGGATTGAGCATTATCCACATCAGCTCAACAACCATTTTGGTAAGAGAAAACACTTGGTATATGTGTTTTGTGAAGCGGCTCCCTTAACTTGAATGTAGGCCCAATGCTCAATATAACTCTTGTCATGTAACCTCTTCTTGCTTTTCCAATTTCAAGGTTATGAGGACGGTTAATGTTGGTAGCTAAATAATGATTCCTCATATACTTTGAGTTCGTATAGTAAGTGAAGCCCCAACCCCGTCAATAATAACAATGGTAGAAGATGTAGAGGAAAAGGAGAATATCTAGAGTACATACACTTAGGCAAGCATAGTCTCGAGGTCTCTCTCCTATCAGGCAGGTGCCAACCTAAATCCCAACTCCTTCCCTCCCCATGGCCAAAATATTCAAGCCCTCGTGGACACCACAACATTTAGGATTGATGTAGGGGAGCTTTAGCATCAACCTCTACTATCAAATCACCCAAGAAAGAGTTGGTAATGTAAAACTCTTAATACATTTGTACGGTAAATGTAGGACCCTGTTCAGTATGGCTCTTCATGTCATGCCACCTCTTGCTTGATCCAGTTTCAAGGATGTGAGTATTAAAGGTAGCCGAATAACCTTTCCTACTCAAATACCTAGAGTAATTGAAGGCCCGACCTAATATGTCTTGAGAACAGGAATCTAAGTTGAAATGACTAGTCAATGCATTTATTATTGGTGGAGTCAATTTCATTTATTAGTGACAGTATTATAGCTATGGCAGGCATATTAGAGCCCAACATTAAATTTGCTTCATCATGTATGTTGATTTAGTAAACTTTGACTATAAGTAATTGAATTAAGTCATTGAATTGAATGGCTAATAAATATAAAAGAAAAATGCCAAAAGGAAACGTTGTTGTTCATTTGTGAAATTTTGACAAAGTTAATCTTTTATTTCCTATTATATGTAATATTCACTTATAAAAACACATCAATTGGTATAACAACATAATACTCTCAATAGAACAATTTTTTTTGAATTCCCCACAAACCCCGACTCCTTTTCCTCAAATCTATGCCTATTGCAAGGTCTACTCCTCGGTAGATTAGATTGTTTCAATCCCCATCGATCGCTCATGCTCCATCTATGTCTTCTCACAAGGCCTTCTCCTTTATATATATATTGTTCTTGACTTTATTCATTATTACCATCAATTTATGCTTGTTTTAAATGCCTTGATCCAAAGGTGGCCTTATCCAAATTAAGACAAAAAAATATTGAAACTCTTTCTTGAATTTCAGATGATGGCCCTCTCATTAGTGGATCCGCTTAGGCCTTGATCTAAAGGTGGACTTATCCAAATTAAGAAAAAAAATGGATGGAGAATGTGTGGATTCTTCGATCTACAACTTCTCTATGCATTTCTCTTAAAATGCTAGTTGGGCCTGAATTAAAGAAACTTGAGTTCGCAACAATACATTTGGATTGTTTACTATTAAAATGGTGCAGCATACCGTGGAATGGTCCATGCTATACATTGAACTAGGGGATGAATATTTTCCTCCAAACCCTATTACAAGTTGGAAAACATTTTACTATGCACCATGGAAAAGATTTTATCTAGTAGGATATCAATAATATTTGTGGGCTTGATGGCTTCCTCTTCGCGAGTTTTAGGTCAATCAATTCAATTCTATATTTCACATTTCATCAAGATATAGGTACAAATATCTATCACTATTCATGAACTAGTTTTTAGTATCAAATTTATTAGTTTCCTACTTCCATATTTCCATAAATGTTTGAATATGAAACTCTAAACCAACCATATTTCCATAAATGTTTGAATATGAAACTCTAAACCAAGTGTTCTTAAGAGCCCTTACAATAGAAAGAATGTTAGGAAACATCCCATATTCACTCCTAGGCCACCCTAAGCACTCAATCACCGAAAATATCCAACTCCAAGTACATATGCCTTTACCTCCTCAACCTTACCCTTTCCACCTCATCAATCCCTTTGTTCACTCTTGTACTACTTCGACCATAATTCCAATACTTGTGCATTGGACAAGTAGTTGGTTTTTATAGGACCAAACCACTAAAAACATACTCTTCTCTTAATAAGTTCTAGTTTCTACATTGCAACCATAAACTCCTCTCTCTTTGATGTTATTTAATTTCCTAATTCGACCACCCTTGGTGAACATTTGGTGCTTATGGCCCGTCAATATATCCAAATAGATTATGAATCATTTTTTACTCAACACTACACGTTTAAAGATCACCTCTTTTGCCTTATCCTCAAGTAATGGAAACTAGCAAAATCTGATCCCAACAACTCTTTTTGACGTTTTAGGGTTACATTTGTTATTTCTCCTTTTTATGACATAATCGAGTGTGATGTTACTCCGTTGAATTGTGTTTCACTCATACCCAGATCACCTCTTTTGCCTTGTGCTCAAGTAATGGAAACTGGCAAAATCTGATCTCAACATCTCTTTTTGACATTTTATAGTTACATTTGTAGTGTTATGTGACTCCTTTGAATTGTGTTGCACTCATACCGAGTTGCCTGTATCAACATGATTACATAGCCATTTATGATGGAATATTTAACCAACACACTTTACAATAGGATGAGCAAGATTTGAAGTGTAAAGACTATCCCATGATTCATCTCTAGTCATGTGAAAGTAAGACAACTTTCTCACCAATAGTGCATCCATTATGTGTGCCCATTATGTGTGGTGGCCCCCTCAAAGATGATATTGAGTTATAGGATATTCCTTAATCACATTGACAATCGGTGGAAACATAAAAATATGTGTTCAAAGGGCCTCAAGGGTTACCCCTTCCTATAGCCACTCAACATTTTATTGACCTTCTCGGTGGTGGGATACCACATGTTTCTCCTATGTACATATTATATCCTACAAAAAGTTTAGAACTTGAGAACGAATTGCAACAACTTCTATATGTTGGATGGATACAACCCAAATCCCCCGTGATTCTCCATAGTTTATCGAGAAAAATGAATGTTGGATAGTGATCGATTCTAGAGCACTCAATAAGGTCATTATAAAAAACTTTTAACCCCTACCTTTAATTGAGGATTTATTGGATCATCTTGTCGATGCTCACCATTTTACTAAAATAGACCTCCAAGAAGGTACCATTAGGTACAAATGCATTAGGTGCAAATGCCCAGAAGTGAAACTCACAAAATTGCTTTAATATGAAAATTTAACTTTTTAAGTGGATGGTATTGCATTTTGGAAAAACTAATTCATCATCCATGATTCTTCGCAATAACATTTTTCATCTATAATTGGGTAGCTGTGTCATCATCTATATAGATGACATTATATTTTTTAGTAAAACATGGTATGACAACCTTTAAATTGTCAATGTTCTTTTGAATCTATCACACACTCACAAGTTAAAGGTAAAATGACAAAAATCTTCTTTTGGACAAACTTTTGTTCACTATTGAGGATTTCTCATTACCCAACTTGGAATCCTTGTTGATCTACACAATGTGAATATTCTCATGGAATGGCTTGTTCCTCACAGTACAATTCAGCTCAAGAGTTTGTCGGGGGAGTATGAAATTTTACCACAAATTCATTTCCCGCTTTTCCTAACAAGTGCACTCCTGCAAATCCTTTGAAATCAAAGGCCTTTTACCTATATATCTATCCCTAATGATTTATTTGGGCATTTGAAACATGTATTTTATCCTATCCCCATTGTGCATCTCCCACACCTCCATCAACCTTTTGAGATAAAATTTGACACATCCTTCTAAGATATTGATTTGGTCCTCAAGTAGTGTAGCCACCCTATAGTCTACCATTAAAAAATATTATCTAATGCAAAGCTCTCGCTTATGACAAAGACTTTTATGTGCTAGTTTAAGGTTTCAAACATTGGTGGTATTTTCTACCTTGAAAATAGTATGTCTTACATACTAATGACCATTCTTTTATTTTTTTGAAATCTAAAACTAAGATATAAGAGTAGTGCCACATCAAATGGGCTTCATTTATTCAACAATTTTACCTAGTTATTAATTACAAGAAGGTTACACCAACAAAAGAGTATATCTACTCAATAATCCTCCTTTTTGTGCTCACCATTATCGACATCCATGTTTTTTGCCTATGAACATTGGAAGTAGACCTAACCTTCAAATTCTTATTTTACTTTCGTGCTACAAGAAATTCAATATTTGACTCATGTAAACCAAATACCATTTTTATATCTCTCCCTTTGAAAAGGTTGGTTATATGAATAGAATCAATTGTGTGTCTATTACGAAAGACAAGATTTCACATATGGAGGTCACTTGGGGTTACCAAAACATTACACCATTTTAAACGTTATTTTTTTGGCCTACCATGAAGATACATGTGATTGCCTTCATTCATAGATGTACAATTTACACCACTTCCAAACCCATTGATTGTCTAGCCTATCCCAACCTTTGCACATTCCTATGATTCCCTAGGAGTCAATATCCATGGATTTTATCATCAATCTCCCTATGAAATCTTGTAAGAATAATTTTATATTTTTCATATTCATTTGTTACTCCAATATGGTAGAATTTCTTCCTTGTATAAATGAAATCACTACTTCAAAAACTACAAATATGTTTTTCACCCACATTTAGGTACATTTTGGCCTCTCCCAGACCCTCATATATGCTCATGATTATGACTTCCTCAATCATTTCTAAATACTTTATGTCATTTGTTGAGTTGTTAATTCTAAAATACCATTGTGTTTAATCCCTAAATAGATGGACAAATTAGAACTATCAACCCCACTCTCATTAATTCTTTTAGAATGTTCCACTGTAAGCATAAACAATGGGATGCTTATTTATATATTGTTGAGCATGTGATATAATGAGGTTGTCCATACTTCTACAAGGCATTCCTCTTTTGATGTTTGTTAATATGGTTTTCATCGTGTTGCACCCTATGACATGTTGGATGTGCAACCATCTACCCATTCCCTTCACGAGTAGAAGGAACAACAACGCGTTTCTTCTTTTTTAGATACCTTAATCCAAATCCATCACCAAGTCCAACGAGCAATTGAGGAGGTTTAGGCCAAATATAAATCCTTTCCAGATCAACATAGGGTTCCAACACATTTCAAGGTTGGGGATAACATTTAGCTTCATTTGCACAAGTAATTCTTCAGGGACCCACCACATCATAAGCTCTAGATTCTACAATATGGTCCATATACAATTAACCATTAGGTTGGATAAAATGCATTCAAAATAAACCTCCTATTATAGTTACGCATTCATCCCATAATTAATGCCAATAAACCAATGTTGTATGATCCATCGAAGCTATAAAAGTACATTTCACCATCTCATCCCACTCACAATATCTAGATTTCAAAACACGACCATTTGAGGATAAGTTTTTGCACATGATCACACATTCGTTGTGTCATGGCACAAAGATATCCTATTTCGTGGGATAACACGACTACCTTCCAACGCAAGCCAAGTGGTTAAGTAAATATGTGCTTCACATAGAGTTCCCTCATTTGAGTGAGAAATTGGGTAAGTTTTCAATGCAACCTGAAAGAATTTCATATGTCCCAAGGGTAGGTGCTTGGGTTTATAAAGATAAGTCAATACATTTTTAATTAGTGGAATTTTTTTTATTTATTAGTTTTAGTGTTATAGTCATGGAAAATATATTAGTGCATAGCACTAAATAAATCTAACTACGTGTGTTGATTTGGTCAACTTTAACAAATGGTTGAACAATTATTAGATATCCTATAAATAACATGACAAATGAAGGTGATGTTGTCATTGTTTGTAAAATATTTAGAAAGTTTGTCTTCTATTGTTTGTATTTTCAATATTTTCTCACACAACAACATCACAATCACATCAATAACAATGGTAGAAGACACACGGGAAAAATTAGTGTTGTACAAGGAAAATGGGACAATATGCAAGTTTAATGTCCTTTTGAAAACAATAATAGATCTACACCAAAAGATTTCAACCGCTTCGAAACTAGAAATAGGGGATGATGCATTTATCTACCCATGTGCTAAATGATTCTTCATCATTGAATTCAACCCCACAAAAGAGAGAAATAGGATCCTAAACACTAGACCTTGGTTTTGGGGAAAATATAAACTCTACATGAAGCCATGAACCTCAACCTTTTATAGCACAACAAAATCCCTCTCCACTGCTCTAGTCTACATATAACACTTTCTAATTTATTATTGCACTTCTAGAGTTTCGATTCATTATAAAGGATAGGAAACACCTTGTGAAATTTCCACTTCACGATTGTTGAAACCTAGTGAAATTATATAACTACCTATGCTTACATCTATGTCAATATGGATTTCAATAAATGCTTTCCAACAAAAGTAAAGTTTGTAGCCATATTCACTCCTAGGTCACCCTAAACACTCAATCATCTGAAATCTCCAAATCCAAGTACATATGCCTTTACCTCCTCAACCTTACCCTCTCCACGTCCTCAATCCATTTGCTCACTATTGTACTACTTCGACCATAAATCCAATACTAGTGCATTAGAAAAGTAGATGGTTTTTATAGGACCAAGCCACTAGAAACATACTCTCATACTTTTATCTTAAGAGGTTCTAGTTTCTACATTGCAACCAAAAACTCCTCTCTCTTAGATGTTATTGAATTTTCTAATCCGACCACCCTTGGTGAACATTTGGTGCTTAGGGCCCGTCAATATATCCCAATAGATTATAAATCATTGTTTACTCACCACTACACGTCTAAAGCTCAACTCTTTTGCCTTGTCCTCAGAAATGGAAACTAGCAAAATATGATCTCAACATCTCTTTTTGACATTTTATGGTTACATTTGTTATTTCTCCTTTTTATGACATAATCGAGTGTGATGTTACTGCGTTGAATTGTGTTGCACTCACACCAAGTTTCCTGTATCAACATGATTGCATAGCCATTTATGATGGAATATTTAACCAACACACTTTACAATAGATTAAGAAATATTTCAAGTGTAAAGACTATCCCATGATTCATCTCTAGTCATGTGACAGTAAGACAACTTTCTCACCAATAGTGCGTCCATTATGTGTGGTGGCCCCCTCAAAGATGATATTGAGTTATAGGATATTCCATAATCATCGGTGGAAAAATAAAAATATGTGTTCAAAGGGCCTCAATGGTTACCCCTTCCTATAACCACTGAACATTCTATTGACCTTCTCCGTGGTGGGATACCACATATTTCTTCCATGTACATATTATATCTTACAAAAAGTGTTAAACTTGGGAACGAATTGAAACAACTTGTATATGTTGGATGGATACAACCCAAATCCCCCGTGATTCTCCATAGTTTATCATTTCCAAAAAGGAGAAAAATGAATGTTGGATAGTGATAGATTCTAGAGCACTCAATAAGGTCATTATAAAAAATTTCTAACCCCGGCCTCTAATTGAGGATTTATTGGATCATCTTGTTGAAGTCGACTACTTTACTAAAACAGAGCTCCAAGACTACTTTATTAAAATAAACCTCAAAGAAGATATCATTAGGTGCAAATTCCCACAAGTGAAACTCACAAAATTGCTTCAATATGATATTTTGTCTTTTTAAATGGATGGTATTGCATTTTGGCCTCACTAATTCACAAGCCATGTTTCTCTCCAATAATATGTTTCATCTACACTTGGGTAGTTGCAAATTCCCACAAGTGAAACTCACAAAATTGCTTCAATATGAAATTTTGTCTTTTTAAGTGGATGGTATTACATTTTGGCCTCACTAATTCACTAGCCATGATTCTTTCCAATAATATGTCTCATCTACAATTGGGTAGTTGTGTCATAATCTATATTGAGGACATTATATTTTTTTAGTAAAACATGGTATGACAACCACCAAAGTGTCAATGCTATTTTGGATCTATCACACACTCACAAGCTATGGGTAAAATGACAAAAATATTCCTTTGGGAAAACTTTTGTTCACTATTGAGGATTTTTCATTACCCAACTTGAAATTCTTGTTGATATACACAATGTGAATATTCTCGTGGAATGGCTTGTTCCTCACACTATAACTGAGCTCAACCACTCCTAGATATCCTTTGAAATCAAAGGCATTTTACATACATATCTACCCCTAATGATTTCTTTGGACATTTGAAACATGTATTTTATCCTATCCCACACATCCATCAACCTTTTGAGATAAAATTTGACATATCCTTCTATGTTATTCATATGGTCCTCAAGTGGTGTAGCCACCCTATAGTCTACCATTAAAAAATATTATCGAATGCAAAGCTCTCGTACAATGCTTATAACAAAGACTTTTATGTGCTAGTTTAAGATTTCAAATATTGGTGGCATTTTTACCTTGAAAATAGTATGTCTTACATACTAATGACCATTCTTTTATTTTTTTGAAATCTCAAGACTCAAACTAAGTGATCTTCCCAAGAAGGAAATCTACAGGAGAAGGTGACCACGTAAGCCATAGCTCGACTTCTAACCAAAAACTCTCCTCAAGGGCACAAATCTGAACAGGGGCGCACCATTAGTTTGGGTGACCAAGCAAATGGGGATCCAGACTGGGGTGACCCGAGAGTGGCCAAGAGGTTTTGGCGATCTTAGAGTGACCTCCAAGGATTAGTGGGAGAATTCCAGTGCATCCATGGAAGAGGGCGCACTCACTTCATTCCCACAAAGAAGAAACCAACAAGGGCACAAACCCCAGTTGGTGCACTCTCCCTTCTCCCTCAGAAAACTTGAAGGAAATGATTTTCTCCCTGAGAGAGTGGCTAGCTAATGAGATAAGATTGCTCTCAGAGGTGGAAGCATGGAAAACAGAGTCACCAGGAGGCAGCCATGAAGGAAGGCGCACTGGTTATTCTTCAAAAACCCTAAAAATGAAATTGTTGTGACTGTAAAATGCAAACTCAGAAAAGAAAACAACCAAGACACATAGCTTCAGAAGAAAGGTAAGAATGCTTTATTTTAGTCCCAGTTCACATTATATACCAAGGGAACAATTTATTTTAGATATATTTAATTCATCATCAAAAGGTGAAGAAGTGTTGTGCCTAGGTGATTGACTTGTGGGCCCTAGGTGGGGGTTCCCCTAGGTGGCCTCCTTGGCCCAATTCCTCCCTGTTTAGATCTGGAAGCGTCCCAGCTTCCATGAGAAGATGCGGAAGCTTGTTGTGCAATACATCAGTTGTGATCCACTTTGCCTGAGCTGGAGTTTGGCCTTGGCGGGCTACCAGATATGAAGTGTAAGTCTGGTGCCTTGTAGAGAGACTTCGAGTATCCAGTATAAGGTCTTTGGCTAATGGGAGTTGGAAATCGGGAATGTTGTCCATTGGATGAGTGATGGTGACTGGTTCTTCCAAGAGGGAAGGCTCAAACAACTTTAAGTGATTTACATTAATGACATTGTGGATTCCCAGTTGTGGTGGCAGATCCAACCTATAGGAATTTTCTCCAATCTTGTCGAGTATTGTATATGGACCATATCTGATTGGCAGAAGCTTGTGATGGTGGCCTTTGAAGTTCTTCTTATCCAAGTGTAACCAGACTTGATCCCCTCGTTGAAAGGCCATGAAGGTTCTTTGTTTTTCATGGCATTACTATGCATGATCTTGGGCTGCTTTGAGTGTTGATGTGACTGCATTGTGGCGTTGTGCAATTTGTTGGAGAAATCATTGAGCTAATAGTTGTTCTTGCTATTGATGGAAGGTACCTTGAGGAGCCTAAGTGAGTGGAAGCTCGGTTGGATATGCTGGCTGGAAGCCTAAGAAGACTTTAAAAGGTGAAAGGCCTATAGAAGAATGTGTTGCCTTGTTGTAGGTATGTTGGAGAATGTGTAAGTAATTGTCCCATTGTTTTCTGTGCCCAAAGTGAGTTCGGAGAGCATGCACCAAGACTCTGTTGACAACCTCTATTTGGCCATCCGTTTGAGGATGGAATGTAGTAGAAAACTTGAGGTGGCACCCCAATAGCACCCATATGGTCTTCTAGAATGTACTGAGGAAGAGAGAATCTCTGTCTGAGATGATACTTCTTGGGAGGCCAAAATGGCGCCAGACATGACGAAAATAGAGTTCCGTTGTTTGCGTTGTTGTAGTAGTCTTTGTGCATGGGATAAAAAGTGCCATTTTGCTGAAACGACATACCACTACCCAGGTTGCATCATGTTTCTTTTGGGTTGTTGGAAGTCCACTTAGGAAGTCCATTGAGATTGACTCCCAAGGCCAAGAAGGAAGCGGTAGTGATTGATACAACCCATGCTTCTGGTTAGATGGCTTGGATTATGAGCATAAGGCACAATCTTTGATAAATTTTTCAACTTGAGGCTACATGGAAGGCCAATGAAAATGGCGTTGCATATGTTGGCTGGTCTTTGTGGTCCCGAAGTGGCCCCCATAGGCTGAAGCATGCGCTTCCCTGATG
Organism: Picea engelmannii; assembly: GCA_009831015.1. Lineage (NCBI taxonomy): Eukaryota > Viridiplantae > Streptophyta > Pinopsida > Pinales > Pinaceae > Picea > Picea engelmannii. The sequence continues at coordinate 2,044,053 of ML776941.1, forward strand.
AGCAAGAGGCGGTCTTCTGAGTGTGGAATGCATAGCAAATTCAACTTATATAGCCACCCATCCTGAATAGTGTAGTCTAGGAAGGGGGTCTGAATGATCACTGTGGGGCTTTGCAAAGCTTCCCAATTCTATCGAAAGTCGGTGTCAGTAGGATATTGATCTTTCCATGTGTCATAAGTAACACAACGTACTTCTAGAATGGAAAGAACTGGAGTGGGAGGTCAACTAAGCAAATCAACCATTTTATTAGAAGTGCCTTTCTTGTATCCGATGACTAAGTGAAATTGTTGAATGTAGGAGGCCCATTTAAGGTGCCTTTGTTCCTGAATTGTCGATTGAGAGTTGATGAAAATCAAAGGGTGGTGGTCTGTATGTAGAATGGTTTCTTTACCCAACAAATAAGGCCTCTATTGTTTGAGTGCTTGCACCATACTATAAAATACCTTGTCATAGGTACTATAATTTTTCTTTGCCTCAGATAGGGTTTCAGAGTGGTAAGAAATGGGGTGTCCTCCCCATTTAAGTTCGGCACCAATAGCATATTGTGAGGTGTTAGACTCAATCTCAAAGGGTTGGGAGAGGTCTAGCAGATGTAAAACAGGGGATGAGCAGAGCGCATCTTTGAGTTGAGCAAAGTGAGTAGTTTCTTCTTTGGTTTAGATGAATGTAGAAGAAGTATTTGAGAGCTGATGCAAAGGTTGAGCAAGATTTGAAAAAGAGGGAATGAACTTACGATAGAAATTGATGCCACCCAAAAATATTTTCAACTCCTTAGTTGAAGAAGGTAGAGGCCATTGTTTCAATTATTGGATGCGAGCTGGATCTGGTTGAATACCCTCTGAGCTGACCACAAAGCCGAGATAGGGGACTGAACTCTAACCAAAATATGATTTCTTCTCTTTGACTTGCAACTTGTGTTCTTGGATAATTTGGAGAACTTGTCGGACATGTTGCATGTGAGTGTCCTATGTCCGACTGAAGATGAGAATGTCATCTAGGTAGATGACCACAAATCGACCCAAATGTGCTCTGAAGATGTCATTGATGAGAATCATGAAAGTGGTTGGGGCATTGGTGAGACCAAAAGGCATGACTTTCCACTTAAAAAGACCAAATTTGGTCTTGAACGTTTTTTTCCAAACATCATCTACGTTCATTCGAACTTGATGGTAGCCGGCTGTCAAATCTAATTTAGTAAACCACTTAGATCCTTGGAGGGTGTCGAGTAGCTCCTCAGTCTGGGGAAGGGGGTAACTATTTTTTATTGTGGCTTTGTTCAAGGATCGGTAATCAGTGACAAGGCATTTTGGAGGTATCTTGTTTAGGGATGACAAAGGCGACAGAAGCACAGGGAGAAGATGAAGGTTGGATGTGGCTAGAGTTGATAAGGTTGGTCAATTGTATTTCAATTTCCTCTGTTTCTATTGGGGCCAACTGGTAAGTAGGGCCATAAGGTAAGGTGGATCCGGGGATGAGATAAATGGAATGGTCAATGTGGTGGGAGGGGGAAAGTCCCTCCGGAGGTTTAAATGTACCTCTGCAAAATCATGGAGGAGGGGAGTCATAGATTCAGGAACACGGTGCGTTGTATTGTTTGGTGTTATTGGGCGCACCAAACAGAGAGAGACACATTGTTTTAAGTGTACATGTGGGATTTGTTCTTTGGCAGAAGGGGGTTTGGGTTTTGCTGCAATTAAGATATAAGTGTGGCCTTCTTTGGTAATTTTGTACTAGCGGGATTTGGCTAGATAGATAACATTTCTTTGGGTTTGGTATGGGATACCGAGCAACAAATCTGCACAATCCAAGGGGGAGACATCACAGAGGACAATATCTTTGAATTGGCCTATGGTGAAAGTGACTAGACAATGCTTGGAAACTAGGAGGCAAGGGCCATCCTTTTGGACCCATCTGAGTTGATAGGGTTGCGGATGTGGAGTGGTGACAAGATTATCGCAGTTGACAAGGGCTTGAGACACCAAATGTTTCTAGCTTCCATTGTCCATAATCAATAAAGCCAAGGTGTTTTTGATTTGGCAGTTATGGATAAAGAGGGGTTGGGTGGATGCGTTCGAATCTTCCTAGGTCATTAGAATCAATGAGGGATCTACTTCTGTGGGATTTTCCAGAGGAACTTCTTTTATATCTTCTACCTGGGAAGGCACAATGAGCTCAATGAGTATAGTTTTGTTGGTATTTAGATTTTGGAGTATTTGACAATCTGATGAATTGTGTGAAGTAGTTTTGTGGAATGAGCACCAGGGTGTCCTTGTATTTGTATTGGGTGTGGGGTTTTGAGTCCGAGGAGGTGGAAAGCGGGCTGAGGGATGGGAGCTAGATGGTTGAGAGGCGGGGGGGTTGGTGTAAGGGCGGGACTGTGGAATACGACATCTAGGAGCGACTTTCCTTTCTATAGCCAAAGATCTTTGAATTTTTTTATCTAAAGTTGGATTTTCAAACAACTCTACTTCTCAACAGAATTGAATTAATAAACCAGCCACAAATTTTAATATGAGTACCTCTTCTAGATCTTGAAGATGAAGTAAGAGGCGCATCTTACAGAAGAAGTCTATGTAGCCTTGCACTCCTTGTGAAGGGAGTTGTCGAAGTTGGTGTCATTTGATCCATAAGGATTTCACATACCCAGGTGGGTAGAAGTGATTTCTCAAAGCTTCGGAAAGTCAAGCCCAGGTTTTGATGGTTTGTGAAGTAGAGGATTCTGGACCATCCCCAATCTCTATCACAAATGTGGTCTTCTCTTGCTCTGCATCCCACCAAGTTTGTGCCAGTCCTTCTAATTGCAAGGAAACAATCTAGAGTTTTCTTTCCTCAGTAAGGCTTGGACATCTATTGAAATAGGTGGATAGGCTCCGGATCCAAGAATCCACCATTTCATCATTCATTTTCCTAGCAAACTTGGGTAGTTGGATTCGAGTGTCCAACCAGAAAGGATCTGGATTGTTTTGTTGTTGCACTTTGAGCAGCTCATTGAGGACAGAGGCAAGATCTTTGACGGGATTTGATGTGTTGGAATCTGAGTCGACTGCCAAAGGTTATTTGCGTGGAGGCATTGTGAGGCCAGTTGAAGAGAAAAGGCGCCCCTAGGTTGCAATGCTGAACAAAGGACTCTGTTTTGAGAACAGAGGACTCAAAACCCTGAGGCAATGGAGCTTGAACTGCTCTAGGGGGAGAGATCTGTATTGTTTTAGATCTGTGGAGCTCCTCTCTGTGGCAATGGATATGTGGGCGCCCTTGGGGCTTATGATATCTGTGGATCTTCTTGCATAAAATGGAAACCTTAAAATGGGCAAACTCTAGATTATTTCATGAAACCCCACACCCCCCCCCCCAAAAAAAAACAATTTGGCTCAATCTTCAAGATCGAAAGCTTTTCCATGGATCTTGAGGCTCTGATAGCAATTGATCTGCCCAATAAGGTGATCTATAGGATAAGGTTACGACACAAGCCATAGCTTGGCTTCTAACCAAAAACTTTCCTCAGGGGCGCACCATTAGTTTGGGTGACCAAGCAAATGGGGATCTAGATCGGGGTGACCCGAGAGTGGCCAAGAGGTTTTGGTGATCTTAGAGTGACCTTCGGGGATTAGTGGGAGAAGCCCAGTGCAGCCATGGAAGAGGGCACACTCACTTCATTCCCACAAAGAACAAACCAACAAGGGCGCAAACCCCAGTTGGTGTGCCATCCCTTCTGCCTCAGAAAACTTGAAGGAAATGATTTTCTCCCTGAGAAAGTGGCTAGCTAATGAGATAAGCTTTCTCTTAGAGGTGGAAGCATGGCAAACAAAGTCACTAGGAGGCAACCATGAAGGAAGGCGCACTGGTTATTCTTCAAAAACCCTAAAAATGAAATTGTCGTGACTGTAAAATGAAAAATCAGAAAAGAAAACAATCAAGACACATAACTTCAAAAGAAAGGTAAGAATGCTTTATTTTAGTCCCGGTTCACCTTATATACCAAGGGAACCATTTATTTTACATATATTTAATTCATCATCAAAGGTGAAGAAGTGTTGCGCCTAGGTGATTGACTTGTGCACCCTAGGTGGGCCTTCCCCTAGGTGGCCTCCTTGGCCCACTAAGATATAAGAGTAGTTCCACATCAAATGGGCTTCATATATTCAACAATTTCACCTAGTTATTAATTACAAGAAGGTTACACCAACAAAAGAGTATATGTACTCAATAATCCTCCTTTTTGTTTGCTCACCATTATCGACATCCATGTTTCTTCCTATGAACATTGGAAGTAGACATAACCTTCAAATTCTTATTTTACTTTCGTGCTACAAGAACTTCAATATTTGACGTAGTTAAACCAAATACCACTTTTAGATCTCTCCCTTTGATAAGGCTGGTTATATGAATAGAATCAATTGTGTGTCTACTACGAAAGACAAGATTCCACATATGGAGGTCACTTGGGCTTACCAAAACATTACACCAGTTTCAACATTATTTTTTTGGCCTACCATGAAGATACAGGTAACTACCTTCATTCATAGATGTACACTTTACACCACTTCCAAACCCATTGATTGTCTAACCTATCCTAACCTTTGCACATTCCTACAATTCCCTAAGAGTCAATATGCATGGATTTTATCATCAATCTCCCTATGAAATCTTGTAAGAATAATTTTATGTTTTTCATATATTCGTTTGTTACTCCAAGATGGTATAATTTCTTCCTTGTATCAATGAAATCACTACTTCAAAAACTACAAATATGTTTTTCACCCACATTTGGGTACATATTGGCCTCCCCCACACCCTCATATATGCTCATGATTATGAGTTCCTAAATCATTTCTAGAATACTCTATGACATTTGTTGAGTTGTTAATTCTAATATCCCATTGTTTTTAATCCCTAAATAGATGGAAAAACTATAACTATCAACCCCACTCTCATTCATTCCCTTTGAATGTTCTACTGTAAGAATAAACAATGGGATAATTATTTATGTATTGTTCAGCATGTGCTCTAATGAGGTTGTCCATACTTCTACAAGGAATTCCTCTTTTGATGTTTGTTAATATGGTTTTCATCTTGTTGCACCCTATGAGATGTTAGATGTGCTCCCATTTACCCATTCCCTTCACCAGTAGAAGGAACAACAACAAGTTTCTTCTTTTTTAGATACCTTAGCCCAAATCCATCACCAAGTCCAACGAGAACTTGAGAAGGTTTAGGCCAAATATAAATCCTCGCAAGATCAACATAGGGTTCCAACACATTTCAAGGTTGGGGATAACTTCTAGATTCATTTGCACAAGTAATTCTTTAGGGACCCACCACATCATAAGCTCTAGATTCTACAATATGGTCCATACACAATTAACCATTAGGTTGGTTAAAATGTATTCAAAATAAACCTCCTATTATAGTTAGGAATTCATCCCATAATTGATGTCAATAAACCAAAGTTCTATGATCCATCCAAGCTATAAGAGTACATTTCACCATCTCATCCCACTCACAATATCTGGATTTGAAAACACCACCATTTGAGGATAAGTCTTTGCACATGATGACACATTCATTGTGTCATGGCACAAAGATATCCTATTTCGTGGGATAACACGACTACCTTCCAACTCAAGCCAAGTGGTTAAGTAAAGATGTGGTTCAGATAGAGTTCGCTCATTTGAGAGAGAAAGTGTGTAAGTTTTCAATGAAACCTGAAAGAATTTGATATGTCCCAAGGGTAGGTGGTTAGGTTCATATAGGTAAGTCAATACATTTATAATTAGTGGAGTTGTTTTTATTTATTAGTTTTAGTGTTATAGTCATGGAAAATTGATTAGTGCATAGCACTAAATAAACCTAACTATGTGTGCTAATTTGGTCCACTTTAACAAATGGTTGAACAACTAGTAGATATCCTATAAATAAAATGACAAATGAAGGTGATGTTTTCATTGTTTGCAAATTATTTAGAAAGTATGTCTTCTATTTTTTGGTATTTTCAATTTTTTCTCACACAACAACATCGCAACCCCATCAATAACAATGGCGGAGGACATGAAAAATTAGTGTTGTACAAGGAAAATGGGACAATATGCAAGTTTAATGGCCTTTTGAAAAAATTAGTAGATCTAAACCAAAGGATTTCAACCGCATAGAAACTAGAAATAGGGGATGTTGCATTTATCTACCCATGTGCTAAATGATTCTTCATCATTGAGTTCAACCCCGAAAAAGTGAGAAATAGGATCCTAAACACTAGACCTTGGTTTTGGGGAAAACATAGACTCTGCATGAAGCCATGAACCTCAACCTTTGATATCATAACAAAATCCCTCTCCATTGCTCTAGTCTACATATAAGACTGTCTAATTTACTATTGCAGTTCTAGAGTTTCGATTCATTATAAAGGATAGGAAACGCCTTGTGAAAATTCCATTTCACGATTGTTGAAACCTAGTGAAATCATATAACTACCTATGCTCACATCTATGTCAATATGGATTTCAATAAATGCTTTACAATAAAAATAAAGTTGGTAGCCAAAGATGGAAAAATTCCATTCCAAGAGTGTTGAAATGAATTGAAAGAATATAACTACCTATGCTTACATTTTATGTATTTCAATAAAAGCTTTCCAACTCAAATCAGGATAGTAGCTAAAGACTACACCTAGAACGAAGCTATTATTTGTGAGTAAGTTGTTTTACAGTGTAGGATTTGCTTTGAAATAGGACACAAAGTAGCCCATTATTTTAAGAAGCATGGATACATAAATCACAATGAAAAACCACATTGTGGGATAGGGAAATAGAACACCATCATTTAATTAGCAATGACCTACCATTTGATGATACCAAAGCACAATTGAAAAAATAATAGGAATCCAGAAAGACAAGAAAGGATCTAGCTTAGGAGGAGAACATAAGGCTATTGTCCCATCTCCCATGTTGACTATAATAGCACCATGGGCTCCAACATCTCCTTATTGAAATATAATTCAACTAGGAGAAACAAATAAAAAATACTCTATCTCTATGGAGATTTTAGCACCGATGACCCAAAGCAATAGATAATAGATATTGCTTCTGGAATTAGGTAATCACGAAAAACTTGGAGAAATAATACTAAACCCTTCACTTAAGAATATCTAGCTCTCTTCCTCACCCTCATTCAAAATGGATCAAACAAGTGTGGCAAATTTGTTAGAGAAAGAGTTCTTAGGAATTTTAGCTATTCACAATAACCTTTATGACACGTAAGTTAAAAGAAATGTTGATCTAGAAAAATGTTAGATATCAAAAGTAGTCACACCTTACCAAGAACAATAGAGAAATGGATTGAAGTGTCAAAGAATATAAAAAATTAAAAATCCCTACCAAACAACCTACATGACAAGAAATTGACTCTGAAACCATTTTAGATAGTATTTCTTTTCCATTTAGTTGTGTTCTCAATTCATTCAAATTTATTCATGTAAACCACATTTAAAAAAAAAAACCTTGGCAGAAAAAGAATCATCACATCTTGGGAATCCCCTAGCCTTGGTAGTCTAAGAGATTCACCTAAATCGATTATTTCTTATCATCTCTAAATGACCTTCCCCATATAGGAAAAGTTGTGGTTTTTGAATTAATACAATATAACCATTTCAATTTAGAAAAAATATCTTGAGGTCAAAATCCCTTATCAAGGAGTCATGTTCCTTCTTAATTCCTACAACCTCCCTATGTGCATTTTAAAATGATCTCAATTTTTTCAATAAGTTCCTTAATGTTATCCAAGTAGACAAGATATTTGGTTTACTGATAATCCTTAGCAACTGTTGGAAAGTGTACACAATTGTATTTTTCTTCTACCCCTTGTTATTCACTCTTAATTGAACAAACCTTGTCATAGTAATGTAAGACTCACTAAAAAAGCAAGGAATTTTATACATCTCTCCATGTTGTTTTGGATTAGTTAGATCTTTAATTGATCTTATGAACATCTTAATGCACAATTTCGTAATATTATATTTACCATGGATATAGAAGAAAATAAGAAATCTTCTTTTTCTAGATGTCCTTATTGATCTTATGAGCATCTTAATGCATAATTTCGTAATATTATATTTACCATGGATATAGAAGAAAATAAAAACTCTTCTTTTTCTAGATGTCCTTATAACTACAAAATTGGCTAATTGATGAATCCCTGTTCTACTATAGAAAGAAAATGCATACAAAAAGATATTTTTTTTTTATAAGACACAAAATTACCCTTTAAAAAAATCTAGAATACCAAAAATGCTTTATTTTGTGAATATATGATGATGAGCACTTGAAACAAGGAAAACAATACCCAATTTTTTTTTTCAAAAATAATAGATAAAAATATAATAAAAATAATAAAAATTATAATAAATAAAAATATTATCAAATTGATAAGAGTAATAAATACAAATATTATTAAATTGATAAGGTCTTTTGAATGAGATAGAAGGAAACAAATAATAAAAGTATGTAAGAGGTAGCAACTAAGATATTTCTATCTTATCTTATAACCACTTATAAAATTGCTAAAATTTTAAAGTGAAAATATATTAAGATGATATTTTCTCCATTTAGTAATCTCATAAGATTAGTTACCATAGTAATATGATAAGATTATAGTAATATGATAAGATTAGTTATCAATCAGATTTATAAAATCTCATAAAATTAGTTATGAATGAGATTTTTAAAAACAACCAAAAGAGTTTATAAAACTCCTTTCTATTGCGACAAGTTTTACATTGTGAGTCAAGGCCGTGAACGAAATTAAGGATGAATGGAGCATGGGAAAACATCCCATACAATTGTATTCACTCATCAACCCTTGATCATTCTCACAAAACTAAGCATCCCATCCTCTTGGATGATACTTAGGTTATGACAAAAAGTGGCCACTTTTCCGATAGGTGCATCGTAGAGGACAGAAAAGTTGATACGAAGTTTGCTCATTGTTTTTAGGTGAAACAAAGAGGGACATATGAATCTTTTTACATAAAGTCCCCATAACATCATACTATACGTAAATGGCTTGCAATACTAATCTTATGTCCACAGCATTATACGTAAATGGATGCCAATATTAGTACGAAGCTAAGTAGGATACATTCATTACAATAAACAGGTTTCTCTATGAAAAACAACACCGTTTGGAACTATGCTCAAGAAAGGAAAAGACCTTAAAAACTGGTCTAAATTGAATGATGGCTACTTGTCATTCTTTCTATATATATATATATATATATATATATATATATATAACTTTTGGGGTTTGCTTCATAGGCTCGTCCTTATTACCTTTCCCCCGCTAAGGCCTCTCCGGTTATCCCACGGAAGGTCAGCCTTGAATATAACTATCAAAGCCACATCCCCGGGAGCTCCTACCAGGGTGACTTTTCCTATAGATAGGGTATCGACAATGTTCGAATGATATTTATATGCACACTCTTTAAAGTTATTGTAGAATTACTCCGTGCGGCTATGTTCTCTAGTGAATTCCAAGAATTTGAATTTTCACGAGTATGAAGCAAGTCAGATAAAAAAATTCAGCGTTAGCTATTCCATTCAAATATATAAAACATTCATCGCAATGATACAAGGTTGTTTTTTTATCACATGAAACTTACATACATGGTTTAACTTATTGTCAAAAAATTAAATAATTTTAAAAGAGATATAAATACCTGTCATAAATAGTTAATCCGTCCGATTGCACCGTTTGAAGGCGGAGTCAGCTCTGTCGTCTCCAACTGAAGTTTAGCTGAGTCTCCTTAGTCACCAACTTGTAGAAACACCTATCAAACAAAGAAGCTCTTCATCATCATGGTATTCATATTATCATGAATCAAATCTGAACACCAAGAACACAATGGTAAGTGTTTCAGACGCCTTACCAGATCCCAACATAAATGGAGGAAACTATTAGAAGAAGTCACTGAAACGGAATTGTGGTCGTCCCAAGAGAACGCACACTTTGTTTCACCAATAAATTTGTGAAAAGGAGCAATAATAAAACAGCGCAATAATAATAAGATGTAACCTGAATACTAAAGACAGGAGACAAATCTGTGTCTAAGATCTAGAAATAGAAAAATGCCAAGATACATGGGGAGGATTCCGAATCTGGAACAATAATTGAAGTAGAAAACCAAAGCATTTGTAGACATTGAGGTCTAACTCCCCAATATCAGAAACTAACAGCAGGCTGCTATTTATATCCTTCGATTACCTCAAACCAGGTTACCCCTCACTCAAGGGTAAGAATAATATCGTGTTCCGTTATTGCGGCTTTACATAAAATTTGGTAACGGGCCAGGGCGCAGTATATGCATTATTTCGGCTGGGCAAAAAATTCAGACGGAATAGTTTTAGGGCATTCAAGGTCTGGTATTTTAGGATTTTTCAAGTTTTTGGGTCGATTCAGAAACAGTCAAAACGCTTGTACATGAAGGAACCGTTCTATTAAATTTTTGACCCGTGACACTATGAAACACACCTCAAATTTCCATAAAACTTTGCTGGAGAAAGGACAACTTTAGATAACCTACGCCAACGGGACTGTAAAAGCTTTCACTGGATTGAACGCTCTGCGCGTATGAACAACCTCTCACGTGAACGAGATAAACATCACGAAGAACCCGCATCCTCGTTAACATAACAAATACCTACTTTTTTTAGACGATCAAGCGCGCGAATTTTCTGAAGCGCGACAGTCAAAATAAGGAATACAGAGGGCTTTAAAGCAGTAAAAGCAATAACCCAGATATAACTAAACCCATAGATATTTCAAGTGCTCGAATATTATGCTGCAGCTAGAAAGTAAAATTAAAGAATATAGAGGGCTTTAAAGCAATAACCCGGATATAATTTAAACCCTGGATATACCCGAAAGACTCCTACCAGCAAAGGACGAAGTCAGTAAAGTATCCGTACCCTATTACTGAAACTAGAGGCCAGTTTCAGTTGCATCAATCGGGTTATCTGCGATCGCTTCGATTTGAGCACGGTAATCGCGTAATCGGGGTAAGAGCACGATAATCTCGCTAATGTTGTGGCTGCACTACGATAATCTTACATATGCATGGAACAAATGGAGATCTTGTTTTGTACGCGCACGAACAGTAGAGTTTTCTCTTCTTACGAGTAACAACTTACGGACGGCCATTCAGTGCATGGGAACCTACGGAGCAGAGGACGAATCTCTTTCCATTGATATCCTTATATGAAATAATCCTTCTGTATCTTGTCGTTCTGTATGCAAAGTGATCGTTTTTACTGATTTAGCGGCACAATCCTCTCAAATTTCAGTACGTAACTCCAGCTCAAACTAGAGTAGATGTAAAGGGTCCGTCCATCATGCCAACGGGCGGTACATATGAAAAAGCAAAGTGAAAACCCTAGAAGTTTTAGGGATTTAGCAACAAAATCCTCTCAAATTTCTCTGTACAAACGACAGCTAGCTGATAACTTCAGCTCTATCTACAGTACATGTAAATGGACGGTCAATCATCGCCACCCACGGTACATATGAAAATCCGTAAAATACCTGGGTAGAATTTGAAGGCAATGTGAGTAAATAATCGATGACCATGGTCAATGTTCTGTTTGTGTTTCGTGAAAATTATGACCTAAAAAATGTTAGCTAGCAATCAATTAGGTAATGGAAAAAGTGGTAAAAGATGAAAGAAAAAATTAAGAATTTTATAAAAGCTGAAGTTCTATTCCTTGAAAGTAAAATCACTGATCTTTAAGACACTGGGGTCTGAATTTTAGAAAATACGTTAGAATATTCCTTAAAAGTAAAATCACTTATCTTTAAAATACTGGGGTCTGAATTTTAGAAAATATGATTGGTCTGGATTTAGAAAATACAATTCTTTATTACAATACTGGGGTCTGAATTTTAGAAATTATGATTGGTCTGAATTTTAGAAAATACAATTGAATATTCCATAATGAATGTAGATTGTGATGAAAATAATGATTTTTAAATAAATGACATTATAAAAAGAAACTTAAATGACTAATTTTATTTAATATTAAAAAACACAATAAATCTGATAAATAATATTTTAATGACTACTTTTATTTAATATTAAAAAACACAATAAATTTTAAAAAATACCATCTTTTTTGAATATGTGACAATTCTGGATATATCATTTACATTTTCAAAAAATAATTTAATAAATTTTAAAAATTACTTGAATATGTGGCAATTATATCATTTACATTTTCAAAAAAATAATTTAACATAAATGTGCAGAGCTTAAAAAAGACAATAAATCTTCTAAAAGATATTTAAATTAAATTTTAACACATTATCAATACAATAAAAAAACATCATTTTTCTTACATATATCATAATTTTTTAATATATCATCATATATTTAAAAAAGTTTAATATAATTGTGTAAATCTATGAACCAAAAATCACCATCTTTCTTAAATATGTCACAATGCTAGAATATATCATCATATATTTTAAAAAAATACTTGAACATAAGTGTGTAGAGTTATTAAACAAAAAGCATATATCATAAAACCTATAAAAGGCCTATATCACATCATTGTGTGTAGGGAAAAAACTCAATCCACTTTTAGTATTGGGTTGATGTTAGATTTTAGAAACCAAAAGTTGAGAGAACATTGCATTGACAATTATATAATTCTTATCTTCCTTCATCAAGTGTTAGTAGTCAAGTAGATGTCATCTTTGAAAGAGAATCAACTTCCAAATTGAACTCTCCTTAGACATGAAAGAAAGAAATTGAGGTAAACGAGTTAAAACCAAATTACACATCCCCAAAGTCCCTTTCATCCAATTTATAACCACTAATAAGTCCCCAAAGATTTGTATCATGTGTAAAACTTTATCTACTCCCAATATTAAAAACAACCTCAAAGCTAAATGATCTACATAGTTGTTGGTAGCACTTCCAATACAATCCTTAAAACTTATAGTATGAATTTCATTTAGGAATATGATGTCTCCAATGCCATGAATAGGTGGGAAACCTTTGCTGACACCATCAAAGTAGCCTCATCCTCCTGAATTGCCAATAGGATCGTCGATCAATGGTCTTTGGAAGATTTGTCATTGAATTAGACTTAAAACATTCAAAAAGAGATATAATTAGCCCTTGATGATTTATTTTCTATAGTACTTTTCAATTTAAGGCTTTATTCAAAACAACGAAACACATAAAAATCTTAGCTTTCAAAAGAAAGATTATCTTTCATAGTGACTTCCACCACCACTAAATATCTCATTGCATTTCATTAGAAAACATGGCATTATACCCTAATCTAGGAGTGTAATCCCCCAAAGTGAGATTTTATACCATATGATTTCATCATTTGATTCTTTAATACGAACATGACTTCCCTTTAATATTGCAATGCAGACCTCATATTGCACACCTTCCAGCCTTTCTAAACCTAGATGATCTCCAATTTTTCATTCTTTTTGCCAAATAATAGTATGTTTTTGATATGTTTCTTGAGCCAAATTATAAATATCTAGCCCTTGGACATTGGCAATAATATTATTAGGAAATTTGTATTCATCTCCACTACCCATCCATGGACCAAATTCTACTCTAACCTTTTATGCATTACCCACCCTCCAAACCAACCAGTTTCCAACGAGAGGAACGAATAAAACAATGAATTTACACACTCTTGAGACATTATGAATATTGTTTGAGGGGATGTTGATCTGGTGTTCTATAGTGTGGGGTTCAATGTATTTTTGAATAATTACTTTAACCCAAAATCCATGCTTTGACATAAGCTTCCATATGCCTTTCGTTGTTAGGTGATTTCCAAAATCATGGATATTTTTAGAAATGGACTGTCATTTAATCAAGGGGATGTCTTTGTTTCATTTCTTTCTTGTCCGTAGAACCACAAGTGTAATGTACCTAGGGAGGATAGAGGATAATGGATGTAATGTGACCATAATAATGGAATAGGCCAACTAGGTAGTTGATGGGTAAATAGGCCCATTATGTAATTAAAAGAAAATCATACAATAATAAGGAATAATTGGCATAGTCCCCTAGGAATACTTATGATAAAGTATAAATACACATGGATATCATTGTATTGGAGGTATGTTGGATTGTTTTGTGTTGTATCTACCATGGATTGCAGATTTACTACTTCCATAAAGCGTATTTGATGGTGTTATCCTACCTTAAAGGTTCTTCTCTATATATTCTTGTGTTACTCATGCTGAATGTTTTGGTATATTTGGAGTTGAAGCTTTTATTTATGAATTTAAGAGATATATTATATCTTTGATATACTATGGTTTACTACAAGTGGAATAAGAGCACTTTCTTGGTCATGAAGTGAGAGTTTTTTTTTTTTTTTTTTGGTAGATTTTTATAGGAAAAAGAGGACATCGTCATTCAAGTCTATTTCTCAAATTTTATTTGTAGAATTTAAATAAACTAATGCTAGTTTTGAATTCCCCTTGAAAAATACCATATTTAAAAAAAAAATAGTCCACAATGGAGTCTATAAAGTGGAGTTATCATTGATTTAAAGTCAATCTTAGTTTAGGTTTTCTTTTTCCAATGATGACATCAAGGTTTGCAGATTGTATATCTTTTGAGAGTGCACACATTTTAGTCAAACTAGTGCTAGTAGATCTAGACTGGCCACACCATTTCATAATTGTTTTCATAACAATCAATCCAAGAAGTATAATAGAAATTGTGATTAGTCTACACTAGTCACCTCAAACCCTAACTACATAAAGGAACTCCATTAAGAAGTAAGTGATTTTCTTTAAAAACCTAGTTTTATTTTTGGGTTTTAACAAGGAAAATGTATTTTACAAGGGAAATTGATGGCCCTAGTAGTGAAAAATATATAAAATGGATGAAGTTAAAATACCGAATGACTTGGAAATAGAATATGTATAGGCATATAAGAGATGAAGCACCGATATGGTGTAATTCATTGGACTTGTTCAAAATATTTAAAATTCCAGATGGAGAATAAGAAATGTTATTTTTAGATAGGCGGTCTCATGTTGGGAAGAAGAATAAAGAAAGCACATGGGTTTGTTTTCATGCGCATATTTCTTATTACAGGTTAATGCATGTATTCAACAGGAAAATGTTATTATTTCTATAAAATCTAGTAGTAAGCATAACTTCATCAATATTAACTTAGCTAAAATATTGCAAATAATCGCAAAGAATATTGAAAGAACACGGGTTGAAGATAAAAATGTTCAATTTTTTAAATATTTGAAGATTACCATAGATAAATATGCATTGCATTCATATTTTTATGCTATGGATATGGATGTTGTGGATATTGTTTTGGGATATCCTTGTATCAACTTAGTTGGTATAGTTAATATTAATGAGAAAAAGAAGTTTTTGAAGCTATGGTACAAGAAAATGAAAATAACATTGTAGAATATTTCTCTTACTAAGAAAGAAGGGACCAAGGTGGTACTTGGAGAAATCCTTATAGGAAAATGAATTGCAATACTTAATGAAACCCCACATGAAGAGTTTAGGGTTTAATTGGAAGAGTATCCAACATAAGAACTTGAAGAAAAGAATCAAGAATGACATAACAAGGAAGTATAAGATAAGGAACCACATGTTGAAGAGTCAAAGAAAGAAGAACCAATAGTTAATGTCATTGTATATCACCACCCACCCCACCAAGAGAAACAATAGTCACCAAGGAAAGGGAATGAGCATCAAAACAATTAGTATGCATCAACATGGAGCCATAGAGGCAATCGACATGGAGGCACATGGAAGACTAAAATCAATGCATGGAGATATCAGAGTAGAATAGTGAAAGCATTGATCCTAATAAGAAACCAAAATCAAGATCGAGCAAAGGTCATAGTTTGTCCCATGTTTGCATTTCACTAGGATGGATGGATGGTTATGCATGGTACTATTTAAATACATTTCTTAGTAGGTCATATTATATGGCTTCTTCCCATGTTTAGAGGATGAAACATGACAAGGGAAATGGAATGTAATGTACCTAGGGAGGATAATACGGGTTACCTTGGTAGGTACCCACTTGGAGATAATAAAATAATATAACAATATTGGGTAGTTGGCATAGACACCTATGAATACTCATGAGAAAATATAAATACTCAAGTATCATTGTATTAAAGCTATTTGGATTGTACATCGTTGCAACTAGCATGGTTGATGGAGTGATTCCTTCCATAAGGAGTATTTGACGATGTTACCTTACTGTAAGGGTTGTTCTCTCTAAATTCTTGTGTTGTTCATGGTGAATATTTTGGTATCTTTGGAGTTCAAGGGTTTATTTTTTATTTTTCGTGGTTTATTTTCTCTTATATCTATCAATTTTTACTACATATGAAATAACATTATCATGCAATTTGTGCTCATATTCACTACCCACCCATGGATCAAATCATACTCTAACATTTTCTACACTACCCACCCTTCAAACTAATTAGTTCCCGATTATAGGTAGGGACAAAATAATAACTTTCCACACTATTGACACATTATAAATATTCTTTGAAAGGATATTGATCTATTATTTATAGTGTGAGGTTAAATGTATGTTTGAATAATGACTTGAGCCCAAGATCCATGCTTTGATATAAGCTTCCATGAGCCTTTCATTTTCCAAAATCATAGATATTTTTAGTAATGGGTTTTACTTTAACCAAGGGGATTCCTTCCTTTTCTTTGTTTCTAGTCCATAGAAATCAAAATAATTTCTTTATAATAATTTGAAAAACTCCTTTATGGATGTAATTCAAAGAGTATCAATAGACTATAATTGTTTCTAGTAAATAGTTCATTGACTTAGTCCTTGTCATGTGGAGAACCATCTATTGCACAACAAATTTATTATAATTCCTACTTTTTTATGAGTCATTTCCTATCATTAATCCCATAATCAACGACCTTTGAGAAAAAACCAAGTGCTTGAAACTCAAAATGTTGATATGGAAAACATTGAAGTAGCACCTAATTTTATCATCTTCTAACCAATGAAAACACATAGCATATTTTTGCATATTTACCTTCATTCCATAAAAATCAAAATCATTTCTTTATAATCATTTGCAAAACTCCTTTATGGATGTAATTCAAAGAGTAACAGTAGACTATAATTGTTTCTAGTAAAGAGTTCATTGACTTAGTCCCCATCCTATGGAAAGCCATCTATTGTACAACAAATTTATTATAATTCCTACTTTTTTATGAGTCATTTCCAATCATTAATCCCATAATCAACGACATTTGAGAAAAAACCAAGTGCTTGAAACTCAAAATGTTGATATGGAAAACATTGAAGTAGAAACCTAATTTTATCATCTTCTAACCAATGAAAACAAATAACATACTTTTGCATATTTACCTTCATTCCAATTTCTATGTTTTATAAAAACAATATTTACTTAAGGCCTATTTTCTTGTCTCAACGAAGCATCATAGAGTAGTGAAACATCTCACACAAAAAGAAAATGTATCACGTAAAAAGATCTTCCAAGCCTCATGCCTTTCAAAGTTCCAATTCATTTGACCTATAGTATTTCCCTACTAAGGCCTTCAACAATAACCAAAAAAGAGTGACGTAGAAAACACGGGAATTCCTACCATAGCCCTTTCTATGAAATGAAAAAACTTGAGGCTAAGACATTGATTAGTACTACAAAGGATATTTAGATCATAAATCTAATAATAATGTTCACCATTGTGAGATTAAAGTCAATTGTGAATCAACATTAATCTCATATACATCGAATTGCCTATATCACATGCAGATGGTATATCCAACTTCATAACCATAGCTAATAACTTCATCATTTTTACAAAATCTAAACCTTCTTGTTAAACCACAATGACATTACCAATTTGCCTTGCATAATGAAACCAAACTATTACTTATAAATTGTTTAAAAATATATATTTTTAACCCTCAAAACAATAATTTTAACTATTATCTTGTGTGTATACAATTGCACACAAAAATGGGTTTGAATTCATTAAACAAAACTAGATTATCTTTCATAGAGATGAATGTAGTAAAAATTGTATTAAAGGAACCCATAACTTTTCCTATGCTTCTTAGTTCTTGTACTAGCCTCAACATATCTTCTTCTAGAAAATCATAGAGCACCAAGATGAATTACATAGTGTATCCATGTCATCTAAGACTCGTGTCCCTCTAAAATGATTCAAGAACCATTTTCAATTGTTCCTTGGATATTTCATCCATTACTCTCTGATTTTCTTCTTCAATCACAAACATTTGAAAGAATGTTGTAATATTGACAACTTCTACCATATTGACTATATGTTGTTCCTTGTAGGTCCCTTGAAGGTGTTCCACCACTAGTTCAACAATATACTTGAAATTTATGTCCTTGGACCCATCCTCTTATTGAATGTACCAAATAGTATCTATGTTTTATTTGTGATTAACAAATTTGATAAAATAATTTATATTTTCATCACCCTTGGTTAGCCACAAAGGATTTACATTTATCCTCTAAAGATAAAGTCCCTTGTCTACTAGGAGTTTCCTTTTGGTTTGTTCTAGGTTTCTAAGTATTTATTGTGTACCTTCACCATTAAATCCATTTAAATTTGATCATATACCTCAACTATTTTTTTTTAACTATGATTGAGGCTTTCTTATCCTTCCTTAAATTAGCTTCTACCCAAGATGATACTAACTTCTTAAGTGATGTAAGGTTTGGAGTGAATTGTAGATTGGTCAACTTCCTTTACTCAACATCATAGAAATTTCATTTTAGATTTGATTATATTTACAAACTCTTCATATTTTAATCAAGAAGAGATGAATTTAAAAGGGCATGGAGGTTTATCATATTCTTATAAAATATAGAGTGGTAATGGTAAATCATCTAATTCATTATGAACCTCCACCCATGATATAAACCTAGCAACACTAAACATAATGGTTTTGAGACTAGGAACCTATCTAACCTATTTAAAACCTTTTAATCTCATTTATCATGTTCGTCCATGTAGGAACCAATATGATTGCTTCCACATCCACTATTCTAGCCTTCATCATATTAATAAATAAATCCGACAAAGAGTATAATTTTCCTGCACTCCCCTAGATCTATACCCTTTTAATATTAAAGATTAGATCCCCTCCAAAAATAACGTTCCCACTTCTAAAAAAATGTGGCAATGATACTTCCCAAAATTCCACCGTCTCCTCACAATGCACATATATGTTAGTAATGAAACAAAATCCCCCCAGCTTCAAGGACTGAATTTATTCTACTATGCCTAAGTAAAATATCATAGATTCAATTAGTATAATTCATCCAACTAGTTATTATTCCCCTATATATTCCTATATAATATACAAAAATAAATGTTGGAACCTCAGGTTATGATGGTTCATCCCACTTCTACTAGAGACAATTGATCGATCAGTTGACTAGTTTTTGGAGACAGTCAGTCTGGTAGTCGACTAGATAATCAATCAAATAATCAAATGCAAGTTGGAGACAACCAGTTAATGGATCGACAAGTTGAGTATTCAAATACGTGTTGGATTATTAGATGGTTGGGTCAACTTGGTAAGCTGACTAGTTGACGAGACAATGCGACTTTGTAGGAATCCGTTCCAACCAACAATGATTATATGTTGACAAGATATTCATGATTCCAAGGAAATTGGTTAGATATTAAGACTATAAATAAAACACCTTGTGGTTCGATTATCACATGATGAAAATTTATGGTGAAAAATGTTCAATGATGCACTGTGATGTTCTAATCACAATGTGTTGTGCTTAAGTGTTGAAATGATATCTTTAGAAACCATTGATCTTCTTCAAAGTTTATTTCTCTTCTTTTATTCTGTAGAATTTGGTATTGTTCCTATCATAGTTACCCTAAATCCCCAACATGGTATCAGAGCAATTGGTTTTGACATCTTCTATTGTCTACAAATATTTCTAGGTTGGATCTTATAGTGATTCACTCTAGGCTATAACTAGTGCATATTATTAGATCGGTGTGATATTGAAGACGGTTTCCAAGATTTATGTTGTTATTTTAAATGGGATCAATTATGATATTTAGGCACTAGATATGGAGACTCTTTTGAAAATAAAATTTCTTTGGTAGTGTATGAAGGTCATTATTCCAGACCCTAAAGATGACTAGGTGAATTTTGTGATCGGAAAGAAGAAAGATGAGGTTTTTGGGGTCATTATGACCTACCTTTATCAGGAGATTCACTTTCATACAAGCCAGATCAACTACCCACGTGAGGTTTGGGAGAAGTTGAAGTCTTTGTTTGAAAATTCAATGAGATTCAAGTTATGTCGTTGGAGAAAGAGTTGATCTCTCTTGATTCACATTTGTTTGGAAGGATTGAAGGCTATTTGGTGCAGGTTAAAAAACTACAATTGATGTAGGGCGAATGTGGGAAGAAGTTTTAGAAGAAAGATAGACAACTCATTGAGTTGGTCCTGATAAATCTGAGACCACTTTTCGACATGTTATGTTCCACGTTCTGAAAACATTGGTAGGAATATAAATACTATGGTAAGGAATATACATTTCATACTTTTCGTGGTTTACTAATTAATGATCATCACAAGATTCTTGATGAAGGAAAGCTTGGTCATAAACATGAAGCTCACTTTCTCAAGCGAAAAGTCAAGATGAATAATAATGAAAGAGGATTTTCTATTGTTCTTGTACGCATACAAGAATATCTTGACTAGAAAAATAAAGTGAAGACCGATGAGCTGACATCCACCCAAAAGAATGGAAACAAGAAAACATGTATGTATTATTGAAAGACATAACATATGGGGAAAAATTGTTGGAAGAAGAGAGACAATTTATAATAGAAGATTAAGCAGCTTGAAGGAGACATGTTGGTTGTCCATCGATTGACCGATAAATTTACCTTCAAAGTTGGAACCTCTCAATTGTTTCTTACTCACACCTAGAAGAATGAATGAAAGTAGATTATTAGTGCACTCAACATATAGCCAAACATGTTTCTTTGTTCTCTTCCTCGGATAAAGTTGTCGAGAAATATATTTATATAGCTAATGATTTTTCTCTTGACACCGTTGGTCATGGTGATGTTCCTTGTCGACATGGGACGATTGTCGATGTCTATCACAAACCTAATATGAGTGAAAATCTCTTGTCATTTTCCCAACTAACGCGGAATCATAAGATTGTTGACTTTTGGAAAGATCATTTTTTTTTGTTCGGGATCTAAAGAACAATAACTCGATTGTCAACAAAGGGTTTCTTGATTGAAATGATGGACTATATAAGTTATGCAACCTACCTCAACAAAATCCTGTCCCAACTTCTCTCCATTCACATATCGACGAGCAGAGCAGAATTTGGCATGCATAACTTGGACATCTAAATTTTTGAATTCTAAAATCGATGGCCACATAGAATATGGTTGATGGTCTCCCCAAATTTATTCCACCTGATAGATTCCGTAGAGGATGTGTGTTGGAAAAGCATCATTAGGTACCTTTCGACTCTAGAAAAGTGTGGTGAGTATAGAACCGACTGGAGCTAGTTCATAGTGATCTATGATATATGAATCTGCCTTCCTTAGTACATGAAAAGTATATTTTTACCTTTATGGATGATCTCTCTAGATTTAATTGGGTCTACTTCTTGAAAAATAAGCGTCATGTCTTTGAAAAATTCAAGGAATTTAGGGCATTGGCTAAAATGAAATTGGGTTGAACTATCAAGTGTTTGATATCTAATAATGAAGGGGAGTATGTGAATCAAACATTTGAAGAATACCTTTCTCAATCTAGTATTTCCTAGTAGAGGTTCATTCCTCATACTCATTAATAGAACGACGTAGAAAAACTAAAGAATCATACTTTGGTCAAAATGGCTCATTATGTTTTGTAGGCCAAACATCTACTGAATCATTTTTGGGCTGAGGTTGTTTGTTGTGACAACTACATCTTGAATTGTAGTCTGACTCGAGTTGTCAGTTCCATGATTCTAGTCAAGAGATGGTGTGGAAAGAAGACTGCAATCGACCACCTCAAAGTATTCAGATGTATTGTTTGGGCCCATATTCTAGATAATTGCAAAAATAAATTGAATGAAAAGAGTAATGATTTCATCATAATGGGATACTCCGAAGAATCCAAAGCGTATTGACTATTTGACTCTGTCAAATGATGGATCCTTATCAGGAGAAACATGTTTTTTAATGATAATTATTCATACATTAAGTTGTTGAATTCCTCCTCTAGTTTATTATAGTAAGGTTAACTTCATATTGTTTTTGACAATGGCCCACCTATTCCTTTTCTCATCACTTCAATCGAACATTCAAACCTTGTTCTTGGATTGACCACAAAATCGATTTCTGTTCAACTAGTTCTCAGTTGGTTCCAACTGAAAATGTCACTTCTTTCGATCAACCTTCTAAAGTACATGAAAATTCACCATCCCCTTATCTTCCTCAATGAGATACTGATACAATTGAATTTGTTGGACCTCATGTTCGTGATGTATTTTTAGGATGATAGACTCAGATTTAGAAGCAATAGGCCAGTGTTTCCTTGACGTCTCATGTTAATGAGTGTTGTGATCGTGTTTTCTATGCATATGTGCAGGAAAACCTATATGGGAACAAGCTATGCAAGCTTAAATTATTTCTCTTTTAAATAATCACACTTGGGATTTAGTTCCTTGACCTCAAAGGACGAACATTGTAAAATTTCAATGGGTCTATAAGACTAAATTTACCTCTAATGGTGCTAATGAGTGTCATAAATCTCAATTGGTTATGAAATAATTTTCACAACACGAAGGAATCAAATACACATATACTTTCTCCCCTTTTGCAAAGATGAATTTTGTTCAAGTGGTCCTTTCCCTTGTTGCTCATTTTGGATAGGAGATCCAAGAGATGGATGTTAAAAGTGTCTTTCTTCATGGAGACTTATCTAAATAAATATTTATGGAACAACCTCATGATTTTGTGACAGATTCCAATCTTTTTTATCAAATACAAAAGTCTCTTTATGTTTTAAAACAAGCTCCCAGGCCCTGGTATGCTAATATTAATCGTTTCTTTTTTAGTATTGGATTCAAGTGTTGTGAATATAATCATAATCTTTGTGTATTTAATGATAATGGTGATAGCTTAATTGTTTTTGTATATGTTGATTATTTGTTCATAACTAGAAATAATCTTGATCACCTATTTCAATTGAAGAGATGACCTGGTGACACTTTTGATATGACAGATCTTGGATTCCTTCATTCTTTTCTCAATATTCAAGTGTTACCTTTGTTAGATCATTTGTTCCTCTCTTAATATAAATATGTATTAGATCTCTTGAACCATTTTAATACGATGAATTTAAGTTGTGTGCTACTCCTTTTCAGTCTAGGATTAAATTAACCAAACACTTCCACTCCTCCAAAGTCAAAACTACTCTTTATCGACAACTGGTTGGTATCCTTATTTATTTAACCCATAGTCAACCTAATATTTCCTTTGTTGTTAGTGTGGTTTCTCGATTTATGCAAGATCCATATGGTAGTCTCTAGAAATTTGCTCAACAATTTTTTTGTTACATCAACGATACCTCTCATCTTGGTATCAAGTACCATCACAATTATGATCCCTTAGTCAACTTCACTGACTTAAATTAGGTAGGTGATAATGATTATTGGAAGTCCACTTCTAGCTATGTTTTTCTCTTTAGCACTAGACCTCTAGTTTAGTTGTGCAAGAAACAATAAGTAGTCTCCTCATCGACTATGGAAGATGAGTATCATGGAGCTCTTAATGTACGTATAGAGGCGATTTGGATTTGCCAATTTTTGGGTGAATTTGGATTTCCTATTTAGTCATCAACTCCCATCTATTGTGAAAATCATAGTGAAATCAAGGTTGTTGATAATCGTGTTGCACATAGTAAAATGAAGAATGTCAAACTTCATGCTCACTACTTGAGATGGTTAGTTCAAGAGAAAATTGTCACTCTTGTCTATTGAAAAACTAATGATCATGTTTCAGATATCTTTACAAATCTATTGTTTAAAGATAAGTTTGTTAAGCTCCATAGTATGCATAGGATTCAGGTAACTGCAATTATGGGGGGGGGTGTCATATCGACTTAATTTGACCTCCTGAATATCCAATACTATCTACTGATGGGGGGGAGGGTGTTGGAACTTTAGGTTCTGATGGTTCATCCCACTGATATTGGAGACTGTTGGTCAGTCAGTCGAGTAGCTACTGGAGATAGTTGGTTAGGTGGTTGACTATAAAATTGGTTAGATAATCGAGTAAAAATTAGAGACAATCAATCGATGGATTGAACAAATGAGAAATCAACTACATGTTTGATGAATGGATGGTTAGGTCAACTTGTTAAGTTGAGTAACCAATGAGACAATATGGGTTTTATAAAATCCATTCCAACCATTGACAGTTATATGTGGAAAAGATATTCCCAATTTCAAGGAAATTGGTTAGATCCTGACACTATAAATAAAATAACCTATGGTTTGATTATCACATCATGAAACATTATGGCGAACAATGTTTAATGATGAATTGTGATGTTCTAATGACAATGTGTTGTGCTTAAGTGATGAAACAATGTCTTTCGACACCAACGATTTTCTTTGAAGTTTATTTCTATTATTTTATTCTGCAGATTTTGTTATTGTTCCTCTTAGGGTTAACCCCAATACCCAATAAGAAAATTCTAATCCTTCAAGACACTAGATATATCTCCCACGATTTCTTAAATTAAGAAAGCATTAGGTTTTTAAATGTCTACTATTCTACCTAGGACCATATTTTTTGAGGAATTTCCTAATTATTTTTGTACTTTCCCCCATGGTTTCTTAAATTAAGAAAACATTAGGTTTTTATATGTCTACTATTCTACCTAGGACCATATTTTTTGAGGAATTTCCTAAACCCTTACCATTGAAAGAGAAAAAAAATCCTACAAAAAAACACTTTTAGGAGCTTGCGCTACTCCAAGGACCCCCATTAAGGTGTCTATTCCTTTGGGGTATACCTCTATGTGATTTATTTTGGGAAAGGGTTAAATGATTTTTTTTCCTCTTCTAGAATGATAAATTTACTTTATCTTATCCAAAAATATCCCTCTTTTAATAGCTACCTCAGCCAATGCCTTAGCAAATTGACTAGATCTCAAGTGTTATCTAGTTTGGTGAGAGAGTTTAGAGGACCTAACCTCTCATGAAGGGTTTTGCATCCATGTTCCTGTATAATTTTATTTTTCATCCATAGATTTATATATACCATTATCCTCAAGCCTATCCCCCATGAGTTCCCCTGATTTAGTAGGATCTGACTAAATTCCCCTTAGATATCTTCCCTATGTTATAATTTTGGGTAACATTCCTTTACAACTTCCCATATTTTAGCATCTAAGGAAAAATAATATACTCAAAATTCAAAGAATTGGAAGTGGAATTTGTAGAATTACTAGGAGTTGGAAGAGGTTAGACTTTAGAAAATCTACTCAAAATTCAAAGAATTAGAAGTGGAATTTGTAGAATTACTAGGAGTTGGAAGAGGCTAGACTTTAGATAGACCTTCTTGTATTATATCCTAGATATAAATACCCATGGTCTTGTTTGTCATATATTCAAGATTGCAAATTCGTTACCTTTCCTTCTTCTACTCACTACTTCAAAGATGGATCATTAGCTTCATAGGTTCTGGAAACTACCATAGCCTCCAATAGAAGCACATTTTCCCCATCCTCCCCATGTTCCACCTTTTCCCAATATCCATTCCTCTAGATGTTCATAGTTTCCCCATAATGTGTAATGGTCCTGCTAACAGAACCTAAAACTTAATACATTTAAGCATAAAATTTATAACATAATTTCTTTACGGTTTTAGATTCAACAACTAACAAACTAACAGTTCATGGTTCAACAAATTATAATTGAGAAACCTGATATACAAATCATATATATAAAATTAAACATACACAGCTTAACAAAATAGTGAACCATCATATCGATAATGACATAAATACCTCTCAGTGATGTTGTTTCCCCAACTCCGTCTGTCCTTGCTACTCTGCCCAAACTCTGCCCAAAACTGAATCTTTCCTCCCTGCCAGCTAGGAGCAGAGCCTATCCAGCTCCCTAGCTCCAGGATTTCATGAGGATTCCTGGCCCCCGAGCCCAAAACTCCCAGCAACCGATGCTCCCCTGTAACAGTCCACCAAACTCAAAACCAGAAAAATGCAGTCCCTTAATATCAAAATAATGCTTCCTTCCCCCCAAAATCCAAAATTGCCCCCTCTTGAATGCCTCTGCCCCCTCACATCCTCCTTCCATTCACCGCCTCATCCCTTCATTCAATGCCATCCACCTTATCCCTCCATTTAATGCCATCCCCTTCCCCTTAATGGTTCCCTCCTTCATTATGTTATGTTTTCTTTTAATAAATTAAAATTTATTAAACTTTAATTTATTACCCAAATATTTAATGAGTTAATTAATTAATTAATATACATTAAACTATAAATAAATAAATAATTATTATTATTAATAAATTATAGTTAATTAATTAATATACATTAGGAAATTTAATTATTTAATTAATTAAACTTAATAAACCTTAAACAATTATTTAACTTTGACAATTAGTTATTTAACTAGGGTTGTTACATACACCCACCCTTCAGGAAACTTCGTCCCGAAGTTTAAAGTATTTTACGATACAAGGGAAAAGAAACATGGTTCACACATTCATAACAAATAACTGACATTATTAGTAAGTAAGCCAAGAAAACTCATACATACTAGTGTACATGTGCAAGAAATGCATGTGTAGCTAGTACATACAAGTCTCGTGCATGTACTAATAACAATAACTCTCATCTCTATAGTAATTTCCATATGCATTAAATCCATTCAACAAGACTATTCATTTTATAAAAGACAATAAACCAATCAAATGTTTGTGAAATCCTTTAATTACAATTATCTAGCTCAACAATGTTATTTAGACAATTATAGTTTAGTTACATAATTATGAATATTCATATATACCCATTTTCTTTTTAGAAGGAAAARCAATAAATTCCACCATAAGACAAATCTCCATACACTCTCAACTATTTCTACTCATCCTTCCTCCCTAACTTACTTCCATCTTCCATTCTTATCCTTCATCTGCTGGACTATCTTGGAGCGTCAACTATATTGACCTAACTCCAAATAGAACCCATAAGCAGAAGTGTCCCTATCTTGACCAAGCTTCCCCAACAGGCAACTGCCAATCATCATCACACGTCTAGGGGAGCGTGAGCTAACACCGTCCTCCCATGACTTTAGGTTTTGGAGGATACACGGTGGGAAATGCCTCCACCCCTCCTAACAGGACTAGGGTCCACACCCTACAATGGAATATACAATGGAACCATGTTGCTAGGAGTTTTGTCATCATTTATTCAGTTTTGGGCAATCTCACCTCCTGAAATCTTGCACTGGTCCACATATCATAGCAATGTATCCAACCAATATAATTTCACATACAAAGATTCATACCATATTGTTTCTCGGCCAATGGTCATGACATCCACTTTTGTCATTATTATCCCTTGGCTATTTCATAGCCCATAACCTGTAGATTAGTCTGTAACACAAACTCATAGATTTCTATGCATTATTATCATGTAATTGCATACAACCATAATTTCAATTCGGTATTCGTGTACCAACAACTTTATCATCAAAGTTTTCAAGTTAGAAATAGATCTCATAATATCCCATAATTCAATTAACGTTACCCATTCATAGAATTATCATTTACATAATAGATTGCATCATATCCATCATCATTCAAATAAAATTAAACCTTCATAGGAATCTCATTCACACAATATATCGCATCATATCCATCATCATCGATAACAATTAAACATTCGTAGAATTTACATTCACATAGTAGATCGCATCATATCCAACATCATTCAAATACATTTAAACATTCATAAAGGTTCATACGTCTTAAAAGTTCAAGTGTATCATTTAATGGTTTCACTATGAATAGAAAATAAAGGTGTTTAGGCCTCAGGTAATCATGAATGTATAATTCAAAAGGTGGTGTTACATACACCCAACCTTCGAGAAACATATTCTCGAGGTGGTCAAAAAAGTGAGGGATAATCCTGTCGTAATGTCTCAGCATCCTCCCAAGTAGCAGATCCTGGATTATATTTGTCCCACTGGACCTTAACTTGGTCTACCAAACGGTTCCTGAGCTGTCGGACTCTACAGTCCAATATGTGTAACGTTTCTACCGTGAGGGTTCCCATGTCCGCTACCTGCAATTCCTTCCAATTTAGTTTATATGATTCATCAACAACATAATGATGTAGAACAGATACATGAAAAACATTATGAGTTTTATGCAAGTGGGGTGGTAGTACGAGATGATAGGCAATGGGTCTAATTTTCTCTTGGCTTCTGAACGGTCCTATAAATCGAGGTGACAACTTTGTCCCCTTCCCGAACCGAATTGTACTTTTATTAGGCCTGATACGAATGAAAACCTGATCTCCCACTTTATAACTTCGATCAGTCCTGTGTGCATCCACATAAATTTTTTGTCTATCCTGTGCTTCCTTTAGTCTCTGCCTAATCTGAATCACCTGTTCCTCCATCTCTTGAATCAATTCTAGCCCAACTGTTACTCGGTCTTCTAATCTATCCCAACTCAACGACATTCTGCATGGCCTTCCATATAGAGCTTCGTAGGGTGGCATTCTGATGGAGCTATGAAAACTGTTATTGTAGGCGAACTCTACCAAAGGTAGGTACTTCTCCCAATGGGTTTGATTATCCATGACATACATCCTGAGCATGTCTTCCATGACTTGATTTACTCTCTCAGTTTGCCCATCTGTTTCAGGATGATAAGCTATTCTTAAGTTCAACTGAGTCCCCAACGCTGACTGCAAACTTGTCCAAAACCTATAAGTGAATCTGGAGTCCCTATCTGAAATGGTCTTCTTAGGTATCCCATGCAAATGGATAACCTCACTTACAAACACATGTTCCACATCAGTGACATCGTAAGTGTCTCTAACCAGAATAAAATGAGCACTCTTGGTTAACTTATCAACTATCACAAGAATGGCATTGTGTCTATGAGATGTGAGCGGCAACCCCACAACAAAATCCATAGAAATGACTTCCCATTTGGACATAGGACATCATGTGGTTGTAGGAGGCCTGTCGGGTGGTGGTGGTCAGCTTTCACTTGTTGACACTCTAGGCACTTGGTGACAAGATGGACTACATTGTGCTTCATGCCTACCCAGAAGAAGAGCGTCCTCATGTCTGCGTACATCTTCTTCACACCCGGATGCGCACAATAAAGTGCTCTATGGGCTTCCTTCAGTATGATGCTTCAAATATCCCCACTTTCGGGGATGTACATCCTTCCTCGATATCTTAACAGTCCGTCTACTTCCAAACTATATCCTTCATACTTTGGATCTAAGTGCCTCCCACTCTGGAGGTTTGAAGTAACCTTTAAATACCAACTGTCTCCATGGAGTTGTGTCAACACATGTTCCCTCAGATTGACCTTTAAAGGTACCAAGGAGAAGACATGTGGTTTCCTACTCAAGGCATCTGCGACCACATTTTCCTTTCCTTTGATGTATGAAATACCAAAATCGTACTCACTCATAAACTCACTCCATTGCCTTTGCCTGACATTCATATCCCTTTGAGTGAAGAGATGTTTTAAACTTTGATGGTCTGTTTTGAGCTCAAAGTTTCGCCCCACAAGATAGTGCCTCCAAATTTTTAGAGCTAGCATTACAACTGCCAACTCTAAATCACGAGTAGTGTAAATATCTTCATGTTTCCTCAACTTCCTTGACACATAAGCTATCAGTCCTCCATCCTACATTAGCACGGCCCCCAACCCTTGCTTCAAGGCATCTGTGCAGACTGTGAAGTCCTTTTCCATATCCGGCACTCGTAGAATTGGCGCACTAGTTAGTAACCTCTTAAGTTCGATGAATGCACTATCACATTCTTCTATCCATTCATACATGACCCCCTTGCGCTACAAAGTGGTGATGGGTTTCGCTATCTTAGAGAACCCTTCCACAAATCTCCATTAATAACCTGCTAGCCCCATGAAGCTTCTTACCTCATGGGAATTTTTCGGCACTGGCCATTCCATAATGGCCTTTACCTTTTCTGGGTCCACAGAGATTCCTTCACTGGAAATGATATGTCCTAAATAGTGAATTTATTTCTGGAAGAAGGAACACTTCGACAACTTCCCATACAATTTGTTCTCTCTAAGGTAGGACAACACCACTCGTAAGTGTTCCTCATGCTCTCTTTCATTTTTGGAATAGATGAGGATGTCATCTAGAAAGACTTGTACAAAATGGTCTATGTACTTCCGGAATACTCCGTTCATGAGGCTCATGAATACAGATGGTGCATTGGTCAATCCAAAAGGTACTATGACGAAATCGTAATGTCCAAACTGAATTTGAACAGCAGTTTTAGGAATATCGTCTTCCTTAATCCTTAACTGGTGATACCCTGATCGCAAATCAATTTTTGAGAATACCGCTGCTCCTTTCATCCGATCAAAGAGGTCATCTATTCGCAGCATTGGTTACCTATTTTTCACTATAGCACAGTTCAAGTCCCTGTAATCTATACACAATCGTAAGGAACCATCTTTCTTCTTTACAAAAATTACTGGTGCACCCCAAGCTGAGACATTGGGCCTTATTAGTCCTAAGTCGAGTAGCTCTTTCAACTGCATCTGTAGCTCACAAAGTTCTAGCGTTGTCATCCTATACGGAGTTTTGGAAATTGGTTCAGCACCAGGTTTTAGCTCAATAGTGAAATCAAGCTCCCTCTCAGGAGGTAACCCTAGTAACTCATTCAGAAAAACATCTTTAAACTCTGACAATACTGGGTACTAATCTGAGGGTCCTTTCCTTACACTCACTGCTTCCACTACATACAGTCGACACCCTTTCCTCATGCACCGCTTAACCTTCATAGTTGAGATAAAGCATAAAGACACCTTTCTCCGTACACCCTGGATCTCTACTGGCCTTCCTTCATCGTCAACACAAAGCACCCGTTTTGAGAAACAATCTACCATAGCTCGATGGGCTTCTAACCAATCCATTCCAATTATTAGGTCATACGCCCTGAGAGCAGTAACGTAAACCTTCAACCTGGTAGTACACACTCCGAGGTCTACTATTCAATTATCAACGCTATGTCCTACCGCTTGTTTTCCCCCCCAAGCCATCTCGACTTGTTTAATGTCATCGTGCTCGTATGTTGCCAACCCACTCTTTTCTAATTCAGATGGTGAAATGAAACTATCTGTAGCACCAGAATCAAATAAAATATTAACATCGATATGATTTAGCGTCCCTGATGACTCCACCACCATGGATTGATGTTATGCCTGGCGATTATTAACCACTACGTAAATCTAATGGATGCTACTTGCTCTTCCCATCGGGGCCTTTCCTTCTCTGTGCACAAATCTTGATTGTAACTCTGGGCAGTCATGCTGGTAATGGGGTCCTCCACATCCCCAATAGGTAACATGAGATTGAACCTGCGCACTGTTCTGTGACTGTCTATGAAATGAGTTCCTTCCCCAGGAACCCCTTCCCCTACTAGTTGCTCCCTGAGATGGTCGTGGACCTGCCTGTGTCATTGGTGATTAATAGGATGCTGCACTTGCTGCCATTGAAATCCCTGCGGCCATATGGAGGTGGTATTGAGCCCCCTCCCCTGGGAAATGTCCTAGGGGCCTTCCCCACAAATCTAGGACGATGCAGAAAGGTCGGTCTCGTACCTCCATTTAAGTTCATGTGTTCCTCTGCATAACGCGCATTTTCCACTGCTTCTACTACTAAAGACAGTTTCCACATCCGCACCATAGCCCTTATCTTAGGGTTTAACCCATAGACAAAGCGTTCTGCTTGTCCTTGGTCATTATCCATGTATGAAATATATTTGACCAATTCCATAAACCTAATCTCATATTATTCTACCATCTTGTTTCCCTATACTAGAGCATGAAACGCTCCCACCTGTTGTTCCTCGTAGAAAGATGGTAGATATTTCCATTGGAACCTCTCCTCGAAAAGTTCCCAAGATACGGTGTTCGGGGTAAGATGCAGTTGCCTTTCCAGGTTGCCCCACCAGTTCAAGGCACTGTCTCTCAACTGAAAAATTGCTATCTTCGCCTTTGAAGTGGACACATAGTCTCTTAAGGAAAAACACTTTGTCATGCCTTCCAACCATGCCTTGGCACGTTCACTGGCACGACCCCTGGCAAACTCTGAAAGTTTGATCTTCTGCAGTTCTCTAGTGATGTCTTCGGGTGGAGGTCCTCCCCTTGAATCCCTCGACGCTTCTGGATTGCTTGTTCAAGATGGTGGGGGCTCCACTTCAATCCCTGTTGGTTGATGCCCCTTTAAAGTCTCATTTATGGCCTCTAAAGAGCGCAGTATGAGAGCTAGTTTAGGCGATGGTGGTGGTGGCGCTGGCAGTCCCTGCGACAATGCCCCTTTGCCTCGATTTCCTCGAGTCTTAACCATCATGTATAATTTAATCTGCATCAACCAAAGTGGTCAAGTGAGTTCAAGGACATTTCACATTTGCGCAACTTAAACTAGAAAACAGGGTTAGGCATAAGTTTTTTTTTACTTGTCTGTAAACAGACGTTACTCTCTTTAGGGGAGGTGGCTAGGTTAGGGTTAAAGCGTCTAAGCTTGGTGTCACTGCCTAAGAAAACTACTGACTCCCTCTCCTAGTAGCTATGCTAGCATCGCACCACACTCATCAATTCCTCTAGCTTACTTGCCTAGCGTGCATGAAACCCCCTCCCGCTTATCTTGGTCTAAGTCCTTAAACTTTTCATTTAAAACTAATTAATGTGATTTTCAACCTAATGTTGATTAATTATTAAGAACTAATGAGTTAGTCACCTTAGTTTTAAACCTATATATGTTTAAACCTAAATTTATATATAATTTAAAATATATATTAAACATAAGTTTAAACCTAAATTTAAATCTATAATTTAAATTAATTTAAAAAATATAATTTAAATATATATACATAATTTAAATATTTATAATATTTTTTTTTTTAAATCTATTCAAATTTAACTAATTTAAAACAATTTATATTCAAATCTAATATAATTTAAACAATAATAATAATAATAATAATAATAATAAATAATAAATAATAATAAAATAAAATTAAAATTAAAAAATTAAAAATATTACATAAAATTAAAACAATAAAAAACAATTAAATTCGAAATGGGCATCGTGGGTCCTTGCATGAGGCCCACATGCCCCTCCCCACCATCGATTCACCACCTAAAACCCTACACACCTCCCGAGCTCTCTATCTTAACCCTAAACTCTACGGGCCCAACCCTTGCTTCGCCTATCAT
>ML776941.1:2077695-2145709 GCA_009831015.1 Picea engelmannii
CCCCCCCCCCCCCCCCACTGTATTTGCATACACCTGGTGCTTTTGTTTGGTTTTGGTGACTCATATGTTGACTGTGTGTTGTGGTTGCAGGTCGCGTGGGCTAGCGTTGGTGCTAGTGCGTTGGACTGTGCGTAAAGACTTTTGCGTTTTTCCTGAATATTTCATTGTGTTTTGGAAATGGATGGTTATTTGAGGCAACCATGTTTGTCAATCCTTTGTCCAGTGCACTGAATGGATGATGGGTCGGGTTGGCAATAAGGGCACCCGCTCATGGCTTGGCTATGTGTAAATATGGTCCTGCGGCTATGAGCTTGACGCACAGGGAATGGGATTTGCGCCCTGTGGGATCCTCTTCCTCATGGCTCTGTGTTGAGATGATGAGTAATGCACTCTTCTGCCCTTATGGGTTCCTCCTTTGTGACCTGGTGCTCGGTCTTGGGAGCTAAATTGGTGTTGTATGATTTGGAATGTGACAGATTTAGTGTGGTGGCTTTTTTACCATGTTTGTTCTCTCGGTTAGGATGGCTTTTCTGCTGTGTTTGTTCTCTATGGCGTAGTGCATGATAAAGACTCATGGGTTCTTGATGCTGGTGCGTAGCGCACCTGTGGACTCGTAGAGCACAAAGGCTTCCTCTTCAGCTCGACGTTTGGGATTTGTGCTATGCGTTGGTGTAGGTGCGAGAAGGGACTCAGAGTTCGAGTCAAGGGTTCAAGTCTTCGGAGTGGCTGTGCTCCTATTTCTCGAACGTCTAAACCTTAAACTGACTACTATCCTTACCTTTCTGTAACGGTTCTATTCCATTATTTGGCATACGGTGTGGCTTTGATGTGTTGATTTTCGTTTCTTTTTCAACAGTAGTCTGCTTGGACGGATAATGGGGATCGAGCCTATTGGCCTAATATATATATATATATATATATATATTATTTACTTACACTATGCTCCCTTGCTAGCTTGGCGCTTGGCTTTGGTGCTGGTTTTTGATTTGATATTGTGGTGCTAGCTAGTATACTAACTTGTGTTGTGCGTTGGTGCAGGTGCTTGGCGCTTGGTCGCGGGATTGTATATTTATTGTTTACTTTTATGAACCTTGGACCTAGTTGCTCTGGGTGTAACATCCCTTCTATCATTTTATCTCATATATTTCTAAGGGCGCATTAGTAATAGGGACTCTCCCAAGATTTGGGTTGGTCCAAGAAGTCATGGGATCGACCCCCATCCTTTATAAACTCATTTACTTCTCTCTTTTTCCTCTTTATTATCATTATACTTTATTTTTCCTATTGCTATTTTAAACACTATTTTCTTTTGCTATTTTGTTTACTTATTATTCTATATAACTTCTTTTTTATATTATAAACATTATTCAGATCACTACTTTTACTACATTTATAAATTTGCAAACTTTGTATACTTCTATTTTCTAAGACTAACATTCACTTATTTGATTCTCTATGACTCGTGTAGGTGAGCATACAGTTTACAGGTAGCCTGAACAGAGGGTGAGACGATTTGCATGAATCTGCCCCCCCCTTTTTTTTATATAGAAAGACTCTCCCTATTCCTGGGTTCCTATGGGTAATTCTTCATAGGTTTTAAGGTCTGTAAAACAAAGGGTTTCTAGGTTGTAGGTTAGGGGTTTGGGAGTAGATTGCATAGTTATGTGGGTGGTCAAGCCTAGGTTTCAGTTTTGAAACCGGGCTCTTATACCATGTGTAATGGTCCTACTAACAGAACCTAAAACTTAATACATTTAAGCATAAAATTTATAACATAATTTCTTTACGGTTTTAAATTCAACAACTAACAAACTAACAATTCATGGTTCAACAAATTATAATTGAGCAACCTGATATACAAATCATATATATATATAATTAAACATACACATCTTAGTAAAATAGTGAACCATCATATCGATAATGACATAAATACCTCTCAGTGATGTTGTTTCCCCAACTTCATCTGTCCTCATTGCTCTGCCCAAACTCTGCCCAAAACCAAATCTTTCCTCCCTGCCAGCTAGGAACAGAGCCTATCCGGCTCCCTAGCTCCAGGATTCTGTGAGGATTCCTGGCCCCCAAGCCCAAAACTCCCAGCAACTGATGCTCCCCTGTAACAGTCCACCAAACTCAAAACCAGAAAAATACAGTCCCTTAATATCAAAATAATGCTTCCTTCCCCCCAAAATCCAAAAGTGCCCCCTCTCGAATGTCTCTGCCCCCTCATATCCTCCTTCCATTCACTGCCTCCTCCCTTCATTCAATGCCATCCACCTTATCCCTCCATTTAATGCCAACCACCTTATCCCTTTCTCCTTAATGGTTCCCTCCTGCATTACGTTATGTTTTCTTTTAATAAATTAAAATTTATTAAACTTTAATTCATTACTCAAATATTTAATGAGTTAATTAATTAATTAATATACATTAAACAATAAATAAATAATTATTATTATTAATAAATGATAGGTAATTAATTAATATACATTAGGACAATTAATTATTTAATTAATTAAACTCAATAAACCTTAAACAATTATTTAACTTTGACAATTAGTTATTTAACTAGGGTTGTTACATAATGGCTTGAGACTTAGTTTTTTGTTCTCCTTCTAGATGTCTATATTGTGAACTTTAGAAAATAATCTCTTGCTAAGTGATGATAAATATGGCAGTTCAGTGTAGAGAAGTGGAATATGGATATACGTAATAGATTGGATACATTGTTTGAATCTTAGATCTCTAGTTCAATATCCTTAGCGAACCTCTCCTTTAACTCTATGTCATCTAATATGTGAGTTACATGATGATAATATTACCCTTGAAAACTTTAATATACATCAATGGAAGTTCCAATATTGCTCCCTATAGCCAAGAAAACCTATAATGACTGAAAATTGAAAAGGAGGAATAACAAATTTTCCTAGAGAACATTTGTAATGTAGATTGTTGTATTCAAGGATTGAAGTAATGTATCTTTATTTTCAAATTTAATAGTGTATAACCTCACAAACATCTATCTCCCAGTACCTTGAGTGT
Organism: Picea engelmannii; assembly: GCA_009831015.1. Classification (NCBI taxonomy): domain Eukaryota; kingdom Viridiplantae; phylum Streptophyta; class Pinopsida; order Pinales; family Pinaceae; genus Picea; species Picea engelmannii. The sequence continues at coordinate 2,080,738 of ML776941.1, forward strand.
GTGGCTTCATAATTAAAGATGAAACAAAACCAACCTTTTACCAATACATAGAATTTTATGATGTATCATATCCAGGGTTTCTACTTCAACTCCAACAAGTCCCCTAATTTTTTCTCAGAGATATGTCTTCCAAGGAATCTCTATGTTAGGTCTTTCTTCGCTGACTCCACAACTCTATTCATTTTAGTTTCTTCCCCTAACACCAATTCCACCTTGTTCCTTTGCATTCAAGCACACTTTTTTTTCTCATTTTCATAGTTTTACCTTCAACACCTCATTCCCTTTCACATCATCGAGAACCAATTCATTAACAACTATTCCAAAAGGAGGATTTCCAAGCCATCCAATTCCTTCTAATTCATCAATACATTTTGTGTCTTCATAAAAATACATATGTGTTCCTTACATACAACACTGTCACTATCTAGAAACAAGAAGTCATTCAATGAGTTTATTTTTCCCTTGTTCATAATGACAACTTATTTTGTTAGTAAAGATGAGGACAATGATTCCAACCTTGAGGAGAATTTATACTTTGAGTTACTAAGTGTATTTCCACCCATTGATCAATCATAGGACTTAACTTCTTTCACTTAAGTCTATCTACACACGATATGACACATATCTAAAAATCATTAGTGTAATCAAGTACTTGATTATCCATTTCTGTTACTTGCAAAACCCTAACCCTTAATCGATTTATTTTACATCCTCCCTCTCATTAAGGACTATAAAAACTTCTTTTGTGATTAAGTAAGTGCTTTACACTTTCACGAAAACAAAATGGGAGAATCTATTAAAAAAATAATAATAAAATTCATAACAATATCTAGAATCATGAATGCTCTCTTTATATTTTGAGAAATTAATAAGCATTACGTGTTTAAGTAATGGTCACCGAGGATTTAATTAAATAAAAAATAAATAAATGTGATAAAAAAAATTAACAATGAAGAAAATCAATAAATTGTATAAGAGCATAGTTTTGTTTGTTTTATTTATTATTTTTATTAATAAATAAATTATAATAAATCAAATAATTAATAATTATTTATTATTATTTTTTAATAAAATATAAATTTGAAAACTCATTACTTGTTAGTTATATATATATATGGCCTTTCAAGATAAGGATATTAAATATAAGGATATAACTCCCAGGTTATTTTCTACGATTTATCGAGGGTTCGCCTTCTTGTAGTAAGCTCAACATGATTATTTAATGAATAATAATGTTACATTTAAATCACCTATGCTTACAAAGCAAGGGGCATCCCATATATCAATACACTCTAATAAGTATATGAGCTATCAATCAAGTGATCAAGTGGTATGTAATATTTTGTGTTTAATGTTTGCTTATTTTTTTTTAAGGTTTATATAGAAATATTATAATAATAATAATAATAATATAATTTTAAAGTTAGACATTAAGTTATACTAAATTAGTATGTAATTTTTTTTTTGGAATAAGTAACCCTCTTTATATAATAATTTGATTTGATTGTTAAATTTTGTGGAAGTGTACATACTATGTCTCTCTTTAAATTTTAATCTTTTATCTTTTAAAAAAAAACATGTTATTAATTAATAAACCCACTTAAAATATATAATATATATATTTATATAAAATATATAGATGTTTTTATGTCTATCTAATATTAATTAATATATACACAATCTTATTAATAATTCACTATTCTTATTAATAAAAAAAATAAACTTATGCACAAAGAATACATTATTCTATTCTTGTTTTCATCCGGTGGAGGGTTGGCTTCAATGGAAGAATTAAAGAAAACAATGCTATATATATACATGCTAATAGTAATCTTCTTTATGTATGTTGTTTTTGACTTGCACAATTAAATATTAAAATGTCAAAAAGAGAATCTCGTTCTTTAACTACATAGAATAGTAATGCAAATACTAAATGTATATTTTGTTTTTGACATGCACAATTAATTATTAAAATTTCAAAATAGAGAATCCTAGTCTTAAATAACGAGGGTGCATTTATGATATAATGTATTTGCAAAACACTTCAATAAAGACATCATTATTGAATTGAATTTTTTTTTTGAAAACACAATGCATTTATGATATAATAGATTTGCAAAACATTGCAATATGGATATCAATATATCATTAGTGTTGACAAATTGGGAAAAAATTAAATGAAAATACAATATAGGAATATGGGAAAATTATGGGGTACAAAACTTTTGAAATGAACTAATGTTTAAAGGTACATCAATAATATTGATGAACTCTCTAAGCTAAGGAGAAGAGAACAATCTTTTTTTCATCCATGTGTTCTAAGATGTATGATGCTAATATTTATAATAGTTCATTATACCATGAAGGAAAGTGTATACATGTTTATTTACATGTTGGTAGCAATATTTGTGGAGGAGATGTATATTACTTTAATGTACAAATGCCTTGGGTGTTTCTCGTAAGAACAAGCTCTCTTTAATTCATACTTGGGAATCGGTATTTATGTTTAATTTCTATTTAATGGAAGAATCAACTAAACCATTAGTCCTTAGCCCAAAGGTCATTGAGTTGTGTCAGCACATACAACCATGTGAATTGCTTTGATTTTCTATATAACAACCATTGAGTGGATAGCAGATGGGAGACAAATAAACAAAGTTCTCATCGATGGAGGTGTGGTGAACAAGGCATACACCAAAACTAGGTTACCTAGAGAGGAGTTATTGATAAGGGAGTAATTGATAAATGAGTTATCAACAGATAGGTAATTGAAAAAAGAATTTTTCGAAAAAGGAGTTTTCAATGGAGGGTTGGTAATCACAAGAGCCACTAACAAAGGAGACATTTCCAATGAGGTAAATGATAAGGGATAATATGATCGTGAGAATGTTTGAAGGTGTTAGGATGAACTTAGTTCACTCACCTTGATATTTCACAAAGCTATTGTGATTAACTCATATTAGGCCTTCCCCTTCTATGCAATGGTCCCCATTGTTTTTGGTCTAATGAAATACTTTAAATGCAAGTGTGGGGAATAGGATGAGTGTGTTTTCTTATCTAGAGATGTAGATCCCTGTAATATAAGTTATTCCAAAATTACAAATCGAGGCCCATGGTTGAGAAAATTTATAGGAGAGACTATGTAAAATGACTAAATGCATTTCTATAGTGTTGCTCATGTTTGAATATGTTAAGGTCGAAATACCAACCTCACGAGGATATGAATCCCCCTGCATTTTTATAGAGGTGCTACCCTTCTATATATTTTGAAAGATATATCTTGATGTTCTTGGATTACGGAGAATGCTAACAATGATCGTGTAGTCTTTATAATTCAAATAAATCAAAATTTAGAAACATAACAAAATATATGGAATTCCTAAAAGATGGACCCGGAATCCTTACTCATATAAGAACAAACTTTGCATAAATATGATACAATATGATATTTTACAGAAAATATAAAACAAACCTCACATCCATCACAACATTTAAATATATTTGATCACATTCAAGGAAAGAAAGTAAATGGACCACATGTGAGAGAACTTTAAAATAGTCTTTATCATTAAACTAAAAAATAGGATCTAATAGGTCAATTTCATATATCTTTACTCAAATACTCGAAGTTTAAAGATACAATTGAAATTATCCTCAATACAATTCTCTAGGATATTGTCAACATGGTAAAATAGTTTTTGATAGTCTTATTGAAAAAAAAGTGTTCATCCAAAAGGACTAGGATTGGGGCTCACGTGGACCATAAATTAAAGAAAATGAAAGAGAATAAATGTTTTGAAAGAAACATTATCATGAGTAAAACAAGACTTCAAAAGAAGATAGAGGAAAAATCAGGATTCAATCACATTCTTCTTGGTATAAACAAATATAACTGGATGAATTATGAAAGGAGAAAGAATGATAATGGATTGTGATAAATTTTGACTTACTGTGATGGATTCTCTCTCTCTTTTTCATTTGATTATTGATGCGGCTTTTATATTATCTCATGTTGTGGTTGCATGGTTAGTTTCAACTACTTCCAACTAATCTTTTTCAGTTATCCTCAATAAGGCTCGTTTTAACCAATCTTCTATGTAATATTGTGTTGGCGTAACACTTATCTCATGTCTAATTTTTATGTCAAATAGCATGCCTTCTAATTCCCTTAAATCAAATGAAAGTTGTTGAAGTGAAGATTCAACATATTCATTTTTATTTGCATAACTCACTAACCAACTCTTAGTTTAATTTTCATTGTATTCTATTATACTATTGAACTTTTCAGTTGATACCCCCTTTAAAATTTCCACGTGCTCTTGAAATTGTAGCCTTGTCATAAAAATATAATTTATTATCAACTTTGGATCATGTACCTCCCATGTGCTTCATGCTAGGTATGTTTCATCAAATTCATGATACAACACTTCCCTTTTGGTAACTGCAACATCACAATCATCCAATATTTCTCTCATAATCTTTATCTTTTTAATCCAACGTACCTTTAACTATTTTATTCGAGCAGGAGAAGGGGAATCTTCTTCTTTTCTTTTTAAATTAGTCATGTTATAAACTTTCAAGATAAAACTACTGACATGATCTTTATAAAATCCTTCCTCATTTTTGAAGTCAATTTGAAGAAATTCTCTAAATATATTTATCTTAGAACAAAAAAAAATTATATTGCTTCTAATATCCCATTCTTCGAGGATAAGAGAAATTCTCTTTTCGATATTTTCTTCAACAAATTTTCTAACGACAACCAATAAACTTGATGTTCCTTTCAATTTCAAATATGATGTTTTGGATTGAATAGTATCCACTGGGATTACAAGGATAGGTGGTGCCATCAATGTATATTTCATTTCGTTAACTCTTTCTTTCAATCATGTATTCTTTATTTCCATATCATCAATTGATACATCTAGAGCTTCACTAGTGATTTTGTAAATTTTGGCAATATTTGACACTAGAATTCCATTTAAGTTCATCTATGAATCTTTAATTTTTTTTCCTTTGGAATTAACATGTTCAAAAGCCAACTCTTTCAATCTTTATCAAATGATGCACTATGAAGGGTCAAAAAATATTCTTCATAAAAACAGTTTCTTCGAGTACCACTTCTTTATCTGGCTAAATTCTTTGTTCATCATATGGAAATTCAATGTCTTCAATGTTGGCATCAAGTTCCATGTCTTGGAGAAGAACATCATATTCATGTATATACTCTTCTGATTATTGTTGACTGTTCTTCCTTTTTCTTTTATACACTAGTAATTTATGACATTTTTCAATATTCTTTTCATGATTATTAGGATCATCACCATCTCATGAGTTATCAATTGAAGATTTTTGTTTTTCTTGAACAAAATTTTGGGAATGTCGTTTGGGTGTGCCACATTTTTGAGATGAAGTATTAGACTTGGTGCTTTTCACATTTTCAAGTATTATTTGTTTCCTATGTGCTTCATTTGTGATTATTATGGTTTCAAGATCTCCAATTGGTATTTCTTCATAATTTTTTTCAGCATTTTCGTCTTCTCCAAAAATATAGGTATTTATATATGAAACACTAAATCCAACCAGAGTCATGTGGTTCATGAAACACTGTAAGGGATCAAACCCTTTCTCCAAATGTGTTGGTATTAAATTGTACTGATCAAATTGAGTTGCAAATTCATCAATTTTTAAAGACTTTTTTACCGTGATTTCACCAACTTTCCATGGAAATTGGATGAATTCCTTATTCTTTCTTTGAGAAAAGAAATTTTTCCAGAATCTGTATTTCCTATAGACTTCTCTTATGATCATTTTGTCTGATACATAGAATGAGAGATAAATTGGGGGTTCCTGGGAACAATAAATTATGATTATTCTATATTTTTCATTAGGTTTAAATTTTCCCCTTTGGTCTAAGAATGAATTTTATTCCAAGGACAACCTTGCAGTATTATTTCCAAACATGATCTCTTTAAAATAAGATAAAAATGAATTATAGACTTCATATAAATGATACATTGCTTTTTATTTTTAGAGAGTAGGATACCATGTGTAAACCGAGTCTATTATGAGATAAACTTATTTCGATAAATGAAACCCTTGAAATTCATGATAGTCGACAATCACAAAGACCAAATATTCAAACATGTAGAATTTCTTGTCTTTCTTAAAGTTTGATAGTTGAGATGATATTTATGTAGATATAAGTCTCGACCACTCAATTTGTTTTTTCCTTGAATAGAAAAATATAGAATATAAAGGGACAACAATGGAATAGTTGATCCAGGTGGATATTGGTGGCCACCCACCTAATCCAACTAGATCAAAACAGTCTTCTGGCAATATACTATTTTTAGTAGTTTCTTGGTTCTTAAACTTTTGGGGTCATTTTGAGGGCCTAAATGAAGTTTTTTTGGGGATAAATCACGTCAATGATAGCCAAAGACTATCATTAAGTGCCAAAAATGAATCTCCTCAATGATAGCTTTCCAACGAGCTATCATGCACCCCAAACGAAGATAGTATGCCAAAGTTACGCCCCCGGGAAGTTGAAACACCAAACTACCCAAAATGGGGTCCACAAAATTGTTGGCTTTTCATCTTCCGGGGTTAGGGTTTTGTATTTTATTTATGTTTAAAAGGAATTTAGAGCCTCATTTTAATCCATCTTCTTTCGAATGTGAGTATCTGTCACATCCCTTCCGAGAGATAAGTTGCCACCATCCTAGTGAGTCTTTCACTCTATATTTTTATAGTTTTGTACATTTCGCTCATTAATAGAAATTTTGTATTATTGTATCTCTGTGTTTATGGTTCCATATATGATTTATTTATTTTATATTATTTGATTTCTGAGATATCTATGTAGATTTTATTATTATATATCCCCTCTCATTTCGTGCCGAAAATAATCTGAATCAATAGTAGGAGTAGAATCCAATCCAAGTATTCTAACCAGAAACCAACCGATTCCTTTATAGGGTTTCTTTAGTTGACTAACATGCATTGATAATAAATATTTCAACATTGTTTTCAGGTATTCAATACATTGTGGTAACACGTCCTTACCACCATTTTTAGCTTTAATGAAATTTTTAGCTTCTTCAACCTTTGAATATTGTTGTTAGCTTTGGAAACTTAAGCATTTGACTGAAATTTGGTGGTGACAAAGAGATTGGTGAGCATCCATTCATTTTAATAATTCTTTGATCCTTTTCAAAATTATCACTACACCATATCATCAAATATTTGGTGTCAAAAACCTCTGGAACGTACCTTGGATGAACAATCCTAGATGTCCAGATATTATTAACATTATTTTCTTTCGGTGGTAATGAAGCACGAGACCTCTAAATTTTTGACCAGTGGTTTTGTGGGCCTTCTTGTACAAAAGTATTTAGTCTGTCACCACAAAAACTCTCTCTTATTCTCACCATATTTATTTAAAACTTTCTTTTCAAGGCATGCATAGTACTTCTGCAATTACAAAATAATCCTTCCTTTTTAGTATTAACATTGAAGCTTTTTTTTCGGGAGAGGAGTTAGGAGAATTTAATTTTTAAATTACAAGGTTATTATTGAGGAAAAAACCATTTAATAACAGTCCTTCAATATTTAAACCTATATTGATTTCGCATAAGCTATGCATTAAATGGTTTCTTGGTTATTGTGACATGGGAAAGAACTCTCGGTGGAGAGGGAAAATATATGTATCAAGAATTAGATAACATAGAGTCCACTTCCATGGTTTTAAAAATGTTTCAAAATGAGACTAAGTATTGGATATCGGGTAGACAATGAAAGAAAAAAAATTCGACATGATGAAGGGAGTCTTTCTTCCAAGGTTGCGATAGAGATTTCAAAATAAAACTAGGTATGAAAAAATGGACCGACAAAGGAAAGGAAAGGAGCATTTGAAGATATGTTTGGACTCCACTTCTGCTGTTCTTGAAATATGACTAAGTATGAGAATGAGGGTGGACATATTTACAACTATAAATTGAAAATAAATTTCATCCCCATGATACCGTCGTTCCATGGAGCATATGAAAAGTGGTTAAGTATTGGTGGAGTTGTCCGCCATAGATAAAAATGTTCCAAGTATGAAATATAAAAGGGAAAATGGTATACGAATTAGAAGAAAATGAGGTCAACAAGTGCCAAAGGGGGTTATAGATAGAAGTAAATATTTGAATCCCGAATTTTTCTTGTATTAATATGACATGATTAAAACCATAAAACATGTATTCTTTTTTTTGTAGAAACCATACTTAAGAAACCATTAAAAGTGTAGGTTTTGTTTGCTCCAATGTTGTAATGAAGCAATGAAGGTAATGATCAGAATGAAGATGTTTGTTGGGGATGTAATATAAATCTACAAACTACATGTGTTACTATAGGAAACTAATATTTATGAAAATTAATGTAGAAATTATATACATCATTCAATATGGTGTTGGAGAAAGATGTATTTTCATATGAATAAAGAGGTGAGATTGTAGTTTAATGGAAACAAGAAGAGTCAAGATAGGTTATGATGTAAACCATGTTAACTTCTTCTATTAAGATGAAAATGTTGTATGTTGAAGGTCTAAACTTACATATCCATGACTAATAAGAGAGGGTGTGATGGATGCCATGTTGAATCCTTTTGTTAGGACGAAAATCATGTATCTCTAAAATTGTAATATTGCCTATTTTAAAATGAGAAGAGAGTGTGTGCTAGATACCTTATTGAATCCTTACCTAAGGTTGAAAATCGTGTATGCCAAAGTTGAATCTATAATTATTAGATAACGATAAGAAATTGTGTGATATATACCCTCTTGAATCCTTGTTTTACTATAAAAAATCATGTCTATTGAAACTGAATACATGCACAACATGGAAAATGTATATTTCCATAGATGATGTCATGCCATTTAATATGTAGGTAACATGTCTACTCTTTGAAATACATTTTATTTCATAGATTCCACTTCTTATCCTTTGAGAAAGGGGTAATGGAGATGCACCAATAAAAACTTGTAAACCATGGGACAAATGTGTTGGCATCAATGAGATGCTACAAGAAAGTAGGTTTCTAAAAAAAAAATATGAAATTTTCAATGGCATGAAGAAATTATTCCATGTTGATGTGGATTCAATCATGTAACATCCTCAACCTCTAGCTAAATAACATTATGTGTGGAATACACATTATAATTAAGATTTTCTACATAATTAAATTCTTGTATGTTACCATTTGACTCATATCACAATTCTAAATGCATATAAAAACATATATTAAAACATGAATGCACATGTTCAATAAAAAAACAAATACATGACATTCATATAAAGCATTTGCATAGATGAATAAACATAATAACATAACATAACACTTATCTGTTAGAAATTAACCAATTGGATATGTATGAAGGTGTAATGTCCACTTACAATTGATCATGATGGAGGATGACTCAATAACCTATACGACTCTCGTAGGCTATAGTCAACAAAGGAAAGCGAGTCAAGGAGGTTTATTTGGTGCCAATAGAATCATTATATCCTAAAGTGAAATTAAATAAATTAAATGATTCTATTTAAATGAAATTGGAGGGAAAATAAAGTGAGGGTTTGATTTGGTCAAAAAGGGGAAATATCTAGAAGGTCCGGAGGAAGCATAAATAGAGGAGTAACCCTTTTTTTTGGAATTATGATTTGATATCTCATCGTGGAGTGCTCTTGGAACCATTGTTTCGTTAAGGTTTACAAAAATCATTCCTCTACTAAAATCTAGTTTTGGTGGTGCAATAACCACTCTAGTTAGACAAGGGGGGAGTCCATCTAGGACTACCACTAGAGCTTCAATTGGGATTTGGTTTTCAGTTGGAGATATACCATCTTACACAGTAGGTTGGAAAATCTTTCATAGGAGGCCATACTCAAACTTGGCAGGTATGAGGAGGGTTTCTAAGTAAATCATGGTGCAATACAACCATGTAGGTTGAGTATAGGGTGTCCCGCAAGGCCCTCACGAGGCTCTGCTAGACAATTGATAATGTCCTTCGAGGACCTTTGCAATCGGGGGTTTGCAATGGCCGATTGGATCTAGATGATGGAGGTTAGAGAAGGTCTACTAGAATTTCTATTGTAGAGAATATCAAGAAGCATCATAGATTAGCATCATTCCAAGTTTACTTCCATTGTTTTTTGTTAGTATATTTGTATAGTTGCCTTGCAGCCATTGGACTTGTGTGTTGAGGAGTATTTCATAATTGTTATTACAACCATTAGATATCATTGTATTGATGTTTCAATCCATAATAAGATGTCATTATTACATGCTTTATTTTTTGTGTAAAGGATCCATGCAATGTGTTTGCCAATATTCCAGTATAAGAAAACTTCTTGTAAGGGATTAACTGCAACATTAATACCAAGTGTTTGACATATTTAGATAAACAAAATTAACAATTTTGGATGGAAAACATAATGAACCCATATAATCTAGTTGGAGACATTATGGTGGTATCATAGATTGTGATATTTCCAGCCTGTGATTTCTTCGTTCATTGATACCAAGGAAGACTAGAAGACAAGAGAAAAAACCCACCCTAGGATCAGAGTCAAAAGAAGTAGAAGTAGAAGGAATTATGGAGGATCATCCTAAATATATGACCATATAACTGTTGGGAAGCATATCTAATGGGAAATAACAATTAACACAAGTCCTAACATAGTTTTTTTTTCAACAATCAAGCAAACCAAAACTAGGGAGGTGCCAATGGGAACCATGCAGAGGCCATCCATAGAGATGGCAAGAATCTTGAAGGGAGTAATACATATGTGCCGACACATAGTGTCTTCTAGAAAAATAGCAGAAATGTACCCAAACCCTTATTGCCTCCATTCCTTGAGGAGAAACCTACAGGAGCACTGGAACAACAGGGGGCAGATGAAATGAAATCCTACTTTAGGGAGTATCAATTGTTGGAAGAAGAAGCCCAAGAAGCCATGTCTTACAATTAATATTAAAACCTCAGGATGGGGAAAAAACCCAAGATGGGCCATAATCAATATAATTTTGATCTTTAGCACAAAGGAAGTTGATTATTCCATCTTTTGACAGATCTGACAGGTGCACAACCCTGTTAGAAAAATAGTTGTGCTCGTTTCACTGTAGAAAATATGGCAATATTGTCACCCAACCATAGGCACAAAGGCCACCCAAGAGCACCTTAACCTTGATAGTAAAAATAATTCTGGAAGCAATCCAATAGCCAACCAAGGTAGCATAGCTTTCTCCAAGGCTAGCATACCAAGCAAGAATAAAAAAAGGCCAAGCAGAAAGTCAAAACCATAACCAAGAGAAGGTCCAAGAAAAAACCTAAATGCCAGTTGAAACAACTGCAATTCCTCTCCAAAATTGCACACCACTGGTCTTATGCAGTTGTGAGAGTTAGTATGACAAATGAACTCTAGCACCCTCTTATTTATAGTCCTCCAAGTGACCTAACTAGGCCGAATTCTACTTCTAGAGGCTAATAACTCAATAATAAATATTCTCTTGAGACAAATTGTCTCCTAGGGTTATTATCAAACATTTTAGGGTTTCTCTTGCTTCCTGAAATATTCTAGTTTTGTCAGGGTTATATGTAGAGGTTAATACCTCCTGCAGCTACCATAATATCAACACTACCTTCTAGATAGGGAGTTATTAAAGGAAATGGTATTGAGCACAAACAAACCATTCAACCGATATCATCATCATATCCACACATACTATCTCATTGTCAAATCATGAGCACCATCATCACTATCAATATCATCTGATAGAATCAACTGCATCATCTCTCGAAGCCATACTCCATCTAAGTAATCAGGCATGATTTTGAATAAGTCACTCACTCCACAGAGTGATACAAGAATCATTCTTCTAATCTAGACACACATCCTAGAAGAATGATTGTCCTCAACCATTTTCCACGGGGAGAATGTTTATCCACTAGCAATATTTCCTTCCTGGACCATTCTCCACCTGGAGAATGTTTGTCCATCAGCGTATCGAATATCCATATAGATGGAAATCATCTTCAACAATAGTGATAGTCTCCATGGAAATCAAAAAAATGCCATCCAATAGAACATAATTGTTTCTATCCATAATAATACATAACTACTACCTAGTGGTACACAACCACTCCTAGTAGCACACAACTACTAAGAAGTGACACACAATCATGCCCAGTGGATCACATCCACCACAGTAGCATACAACTACTATCCAGAGACATACAATCTCCACAACAATCATATCATCTAATATCAACCTTCATAAAACAATATCATGATACAAACTGAGTCATTTAGGCCATTCTTCCACTCACATCTGTGAGATATGGAAGAGCATATGTCCTCAAAAGGTAACACATAACCCATGGGATATCTAGACTATTCTTTACAAGCATATAAGAATACTTGTCCTTGATTTTTGAACCTAGACCATTCACCTAAATGGGCCATTACTCCAACACTAATCACACTACAACCTGGAGAGAATGAGTATGCCCTAGGGAATGCATGTCCATGATTGTTGAACTTGGACCATTTGCCTAAATGGGCCATTCCTCTGGCACTAATAACAGTGCAACCTGGAGAGAATGATTATGCCCTAGGGAATGACTTTTCAGACCATTTCCTATGGAAATGAATGTCCTATACCAACCTCCAAAAAAGAACATTCTTCGAAACTTCTCACAATTGTGAACTTCAAAAGAAAGACTACTCGACGAGGAGGACCATTCTACTTGACCACTACTCTAAGTGACTGCAAAGAAGAATGACTATCCTAGAACATTCCCCCACACTAGAAACAAGCAGAATCACTTTCTATGGTACATCAACAATATATCAGACAATTTTCATTACGAAAATGACTGTCCGATATAGACCATTTTCCAAACTAGAAAATGATTTTTCATTAGAAATATTGAACCACTTTCTAAACTGGAAAGGAACTGCCCATCCTAGACCATTTTGCGAACTGGAAAATGACTGTCCATAAATCAACAACATATCAGTGCTCCCTCCCAACTTGGGAGTAATCACTTCCTTTTTCAATAAGGAAGTTGTCTCCACGAGCCCTAGCTTATCCCTTAAGTACGCAAACTTCTCATCTTGGGCAAAGGATTTACCAAAATATTTGTTATCTGCTCATCTATGTAGATATATTGGAGAACCACTTCTCTCTTCTGGACTTTATCATATAGAGAATAATTCTTGATCTCAATGTAATTCCACCTATCATGGAACACTGATTTCTCTTAAAGCTTCACATAGCTCTGATCATTACAATATATCATGGTCGAATTCAACACCTGATCAGATGGTCCACAAATCAACTTACACAGCCACATTGATTTTGTACAAGCATCAAAAGATGCAATATACTTTGCTTCTATAGTGATAATTGCAACATACTTTTTTTTCCTGCTATCCCATGACATCGTGGCAAAGCTCAAACTGAAACATATCAAAGTAGCATTTCTTTTGTCATATGCACTCCCTTCCAAATCTGAATCGATAAATTCATGCAACTGTATGTCATAATTTAAACACCCCACAAAACAAACATCCGATTGAGTATTTTCCAAATACATTAACGACCCAATAAATTGTCAATACAAAGATGGGTCTATTGTATTAGAGTCCCTTCAACTTCTTCATACCTGTTATCATCCTGGACTTATGAGTAACCATTCTAATACACTTTCTTTGTCATAGGAAGTTTTATCCACACTTCTGTTGTATATGACATACTCTGCATCAAGTTGCTTGAATCCATACAAGGTCTTCTTCCATTTGCATACATGGGTCTCTTACTGGTATAAGATTCTTTCTCAATTTGCTTTATTGGGAAGAACAATCTTTTACATGTAAATTTGAACCCATGGATACTGCAAGAGGTATATCTGGTTTACTGGAACAAGTTGTTGTCATAGTCTTCTCCCTCCTTTTGGAAGAACCTCTAGTTTTGAATCTTGCAATGATTCCATTCATAAGTCTTTTTTACATGTTCTTACATACAATGTTCTTCATCACAACTTCCATTTCTTATGGTTGATTTCTTCTAGTGGTTTCAAACCAAGATGGTAGTCTTATGATTCTTGGTATAATAACTGGTTGTTCTGGATTTTTTTTCTGTCTTGGAATATTCATGTTCTTCTTCATGTTCCTCTTTATATTTTGGGTTCATGGAGTCTTCTATAGATTCCATTCCCTTCCTTCCCGAAGATTCCAAATTCTTCCTTTCATCATAGGAACACAGATGTATATGGACAACCAAGGATACTTAAGATTTATTTTCGAGGAATACTTCTTCTAGAGTCAAACTAAACATGTGTTTCTTATCATGGCTTCTACTTTCAAAGGGAACATGGAAAAATACTTCATAATATTCACAGATTCTTCAATGGATCATATCATTTAGGATTAGCTCCCTCCTAATCCTGTATGCATGCATGAATGCATGCTCTTCTTTTGGAATTTTGTAATCATCTCCATCCATCTAAGATAGTCCATGCTTCCGTCTTCATTCTTATTTCCTTCTGCAAAGTGTCAGAAGTCTTATTCTAATTTTCTCTCAATTATTGACTTCTTTATGATTTGACTCCTTCTGGGTCTCTTCAATTTTGATTCCGATTTCAACCTATCTAGCAGTCGTTACTTATATTATAGATTCCTCAAGATTTTTTCAATGTACTTCATCTTCTTGTAGTCATCATAGTAGCAATCCTTATCTTGTTATTATTCCATAGGTATTGTTTTACTGACCATATTTTCTTCTAATAAATAGATATGCATGATATGTATAGGAACTATGTAAACATGGTATGTACAAGAACTATGTTATAGAAGAATATTGTTACCTTGAATAGAAGAATAAGTTTGTTTTATCTTGCTTGGCTTTCTTTGAAGGATCCCTTTCTTCGACAATTGTTGCTTCATCAGTTTCCTTCATTTTCTTTAACTCGGGACAGTGGTTCTTATAATGACCATATTTTCAACAGTTGAAGCATTGTCATTTTGACATATCCTTTTCTTTATTTGGTTTCTTCCTTAAGACAAACTTCCTCTTATTCTTGAAATTCTTGAATTTTTCTCTGAAGGCTTGATCATTATATTTGTTTTGGGATTTATCTTTTCTGTTAATCCTTGATTCTTCTTGTTCACATCAAGTCCAAAGTTCTTTAAATGTGGGATACTCCTTTCTTGTGTTCATGCTTGCGGAAAATACATTTGATGTCTTGGGAAGGCCATTGAGTACTTTATTTACCAGTTCCTTTTTCTGAAACGACTTCTTCAATAGCTTGTAGTTGATCTCTTAACTGAGATATTCTCACAATGTATGATGTTATGCTATCATCATCATTCATTTTAATTGCACATAGCTCATTCTTTAGACTCATTACTTGTCCAATGTTTCTAACTGAGATGAGGTTAGTTAGGGAATCTTAGATATTCTTAGATGAGTCAAGATGAGAGATGTAGGGTATCAAGTAGTCTTTTATAGAGTCCACTATGGTACTCATAGAATTGGTGTCATTTCCCTTGAACTTCTCTATAACTACAATTTTATGAGGTTCCTTCTCTTTTCCAACTTCAAACTGTGGTTCCATGATCTTTCCTTTTATGATATCCAACACTTTATTCTTAGCAAGGACGAGGTCAATCCTTGTCTTCCATGCTCTGAAGTTAGAAGCCCCTTCTAAATTGTTTTCTAACTTCATAGAGTAAGTCGTGACTGGTTTGAATTTGACTTGATCAACCTTTGACTTTGACCAAAAAATCAAACTTGATGCCTTGGCTTGCTGAGAGTACCGGGAGGTGTGATAGGCTAGGGAACACTAGGATATTGAGGAATTAGGTCAAGCTCTTCACTTAAGGTGCCTTAAAAATACAGTTAGGGTTTGGTTGCTACAACAAAAATTTGACTACAACTGCAATTGTAACTAAGAAAATCCTCCCAATATATCTTCCGGCAGTTAGACTGTCGAAAGATAGTGTGGGACCATAACCTATTAGAAAAATAGGTGTCGTTTCACCATAGACAATATAGAAATATTGTCACCCAACCATAAGCACAAAGGCCAGCCCTGAGCACCTTAACCTTGACAGTCAAAATAATTCCAGAAGCAATCCAATAGCCAACCAAGGTAGAACACCTTTCTCCAAGGATAACGCACCAAGAAAGAATAACCAAAGGACAAGAAGAAATTCCAAGCGATACCCAAGAGAAAGTCCAAGCCAAAACCGAAATGCCAGTTGCAACAGCTGCAGTTCCTCTCTAAACGTGTGCACCACTGGTCTTATGCATTTGTGAGAGAGAGTATGAAAAGTGAGCTATAGCTCCCTCTTATTTATAGTCCTCCAAGTGACCTAACTAGGCCGACTTCTACTTCTGGAGGCTAATAACTCAATAATAAATATTCTCTTGAGCCGACTTGTATCCTAGGGTTATTATCCAACATTTTAGGGTTTCTCTTTCTTCCGAAATATTCTAGGTTCATAAGGGTTATGTGTAGAGTTTAATACCTCCCACAACTACCATAATATAAACAAACCCGAGCATGGGTACATAGGTTGGAAAAATATTTCCAACTTATCCCAATGACATAGGAAGAGGCCATCAAATTTTCCACCCTACACTTGGATGGAGAGGCTCATGAGTGGTGGTACCATGGGATATTAACATTGGGACATTCCAACATCACATCCTATGAGGATTTCACCCAAATGTGAATGAACAAGTTCAATAGGAAGTACATTGAGGTCCACTTTATGGAGTTGGCACAGCTGAGGAAGACACATACACTAGAGGCCTATGTTATAGAGTTCTAGTGGATTGCAGTCATGGTGGCTAATTTTTTTGAGGAGAGACTGGTGATGTTATTCATGGAGGGCTTGGTTAAACCATTAAGAGGTTAGGTGAGCTCTTTCAGGACAAACACACTAGATGAAGCTAGCATGAAGACCTAGGATATGGCAGACACAATCCCCAAGAATACTTCAGCAAAAACATTTATTCCACAAATGGGTTAGGTGTCAAAATGTAATGTCCCTGATCTGGAACCCTTTCTAATTGTACATATAGGCTAGTGAGCCAATGGAACCAAGTATAAATGCAATGTACATTTAGGTTGGTGATTCGTTAGCACTTGGTTTTGGTGTTGCACGTATATGAATAGTGCATAGAGAAGTGTTATCAAAGATAGGGTGCACACATTTTATGTGTTGCATGTACATGTGTGAGTGCGCAGATTGCATTGTGTTGTGTGCACTTGGGTAAGTGCGCAGGAATGACTGGAAGTGAGCGCATAATTGAGTTATATATATGTATATATGAATGGATATGTATTGAGGCTAGAGAGCCTATGTGAGTATGAGGCTAATGAGATGGGATGATGATAGGCCAGTGCGCCAATCCATGTAATTATACTTAGTTATTAATATAATAATTCCATCATTGTGTGCATACATACTCAGATGAAAAGAGATGGGGGGCCAACTCCACCAAAAAAGGGAAAAGGGGGTGAGACGTAAGTCTTGGGAAATATTTTAATAATATTTCCAAATAAGTGTATTGTTATATAGTTATTTTATCCTACGTTCTTGAGGGTAGGAAAGGGTTCACCAAGTGGCTTAAAGCTACTTCTAAAGGTGATATATGTCAAGTTGAATGCATGCGATATATTGTTAGACTTAGTGTATTTTGGGGGAATTTGGCATTATTATCCATTATTCAAAATGAATTGATGTAGCAAGATCTTGTGAATAGAAGGAGGTCATACTGTATGGAAAATTCAATTATTACCCTATCTTCACAAAGACGATTGTAAGGATTTGAGGGTTGTAACCAAAATTATATTGTCTAGGAGTCAGGTTGACATACCATGAGAAGTGTCTTTGGGTGAGAGATTGGTTGTTGTGAAGTGGTTGTCAAACCCATGAGCATACTCTCTAGGTGAGAATTTTGTTTAGAGTTGTTCCATGATTCATTGAGCATTAGTCATAGGGATCAAAGACTTCTTGTTCGACCTATTGCTACTAACCTTGAGAAGGGAAGTGGGAAAGTTGAAGGAACATTGAGCAAAGAAGGGGAACACTTCCTTGGGTGTGACATGTGTGTGGGGAATGAGGGAATGCATGCTAGTTGCAGTAGTGAGCACCTTGTACTGAGCAATTATTTTTAGTTTCATACCTTAGCTTATCACTAAGAACCCTTTTTTCCTAGTGGAGTTAATCCCCATCTTGTGGGTGACTTGTTGCTAAAATATTATGAGCAAAAAAGGCTATGGATGAAAGGAATGTCTGAGTTATGTGCCCAGTTGGTGAATTTCATAAAATATATGTGTTCTTATGTGCTTCTTTTTTACTATGTGCATATTTATCTATACTTGATATGGGTTAATTCTGGTATGTAGTTGCATATAAGTAATTGTGGTTTTTTTTTTAATGTTTCTTGTACATGCAAGTACCATGCTTATACGGTAAGTACGAGGATTATATCCTTGCTCGTTAAGTCAATCTTCTGATTCAGGTTACAGGTCTTCAAGAATAGGATTGGGTGGTTGGGTGCACAAGAAAGTAACATGTGTGCACAATGTTGAAATATTGAGAGCGAGGTGAATCAATACTAAAAAATAATTATTACTTTATTTTACCATAATTTTATTTCAATCAAAATATTTTATTTACCAACAGTTAACCATACAAGTCATAACAAAAAAAAATTTAACATGGAAACCCAAATGGGGAAACCAATGTAACTTTCCATTTAAAAATTGTAAGCACCAACTTACAAAACACACCAATAGGAAATATTTTTTGTAGGAACCAACCTGCGGGGGAAACCAATCCCCTTCCTGAGCACCAACTCAACTAATGAGAACCAACCCACAAAACTATTTTTCACAGGAACCAACCCGTAGGAGACACCAATCCCCTTCCTTGCTCCACCCTACCTCCCGAAGAATATTTGTAATTAGTAGTATGCTTAAGAATACCTCTTGAGAATGCTTCATCCTCTATGTCATCAAGCCTTAGATCATATTCATCACTTCCATGCTTTCGTACAAACCTTAGAGACTCTTCCTCACACTTCATCCATAGTACACACAATTCAACATAATTTGGGCATCATTATATATTTGAGCTCATTATATATTGGGCATCATTATATATTCTCAACCAAATCGTATTCAACAAGTCAGCTCGAGGTTTCCATTAAAACTGGGCTCAGAAGGAAAATAATCCTTCCAACGGGTCTCAAATTCCTTCCCTATTTCATGCTTGGGCATGCTTATTGTTTATGGCACAAATATCATCCCTCAACAACCATTGTATCTTTCTCCAAATTGAATCTCAACCATTGATTCTCTAACTACCCATTGAATTAATACAATCTTACGCAATGTGTCTTCTACGCACAACAACCATATGATTTGGATCTTGGATTCACCTCATCCATTGTTCTATGATCAAATTTAGTGTGACAATCGGGGTGCCTATTGGACCTCTGGGACCTCAACACTCATTAATTGGTTGATCAAGGTTTCCATTTAATTTCCACCATCGATCTGTATCATATTTGTCGGGACCACTGAGATTCCTTCGACATGGAAATCAATATGAAGTAAAAGAGTATTCTTTGATGCCTTTGCTTCAGAGTGTAAACAAAAGTTTGAAATGTTTCACTCCAACAAGAATGGCTCTGAACGAGAATATTTCTTTATGCCTTTGTATTAGAGTACCAAAATTAATCTTAGTTGTCGATTTGTTCCTGTGTTCACTAGATCATAGGGTTGTTGTACCTTGGGACCTCATCACTAGACCACCATCAGATTTAGATCTGCATTCAATATCCACTGTTGATATGTGATTAACATGATTGCTAGTTTTATTTTGTCCCTTTTTCCTTTCATAATCTAGTTAGGTGGGATCCACATAGATCTACAGTTGTTACATTATCTCGTTCGCACATCGACCAACGGTCCAGATTTATCCTTGGAGCTCCTTCGTCATAGTCCCAATGGATCCTATCACTCAATAACTCTAATGGACTCATTCTGAAAACCAATACGATACTATCACACATTGTAGCCTCGACCTAGATTCCTTTGAATAGATTATGTCATTGGTTTGAATGGACAGTTGGATCTGCATCTCAAAAAATAGTCAAAGACTCTATACTATCCATTGATCGATTTCTAGATGGATGATAACAATCTCTCCTCAGACTACTTTATCTTTTACTCTCATCTGGTAATCCTCACTGTGAAGGATGATCCAAATCTCTTCTCGTAGTTTCGTATTCAGATAAATTTTAGAGGCGTAGCTCATAAAGATTTGAAATTGCTTCCCCAGTGGATGGTATATCTTACTTCTATGCATGTCCAAATGGACAATCTATATTTACTTCCTATCCATTTCTATCAGAGTTTGTCATCGAAATCTCTTGCGCTAATACACTCCAAAATGTCCACTCTGATGATGTTTCACTTCCTCCTTGGACTTCGAACGCTAAAAACCTATCTTCTGTTGATATGCTTGGATCTAACGATCATGGATCATTGTCACAATCCCACTGTGACATGCGTATGCCATGGAACTCACACGTGGATTCCACATGTCAACCTCTTACTCGTCAATCTCACTGCCATGTGTCGCTTGCTCATTCATCTATGTCACCGCCATGTGTCATAACTTCATTCATTGATTCCATGTCCATGTTTTAACAAATACAACGTGTCACTTTCTCATTTGTTGATGCCACATGTCCTACTCTCTATCAGCTTCCATGTGTCTCTTTTTGATTTCCACAAAATATTCTTTGATTCTCTTGCTTTAGAGTGGTGTAACTTCCTTGATTCTTATTGATGCTCAATGAATGGTATCAAAAGGAATATTCTCTTCGATGCTCTTTCTTTGGAGTGTTGGAACAAAATCCAAAATTTGAACTCTAAATATGCTAGTCCAAAGGATTTTCACTATGGCTTCAGACTTCGACCTCAAACCTAATTTTAATCATCGATATTTTTCCTCCGCATGATTTGTACAATCAATCAGATTTATTCGTCGGAGTGTTTTCTGCTAACACTTCCCTTCTCTTCCGAAAACTTAACTATAAAGGTCTTTCACCATTATTTTGGACTCTAAATGAAGATCGATGTTGGTCATTAATATCGATAGATCTCTATCCAAGATCTAATCTCTTCAGTCCATTATTAAAATAAAAACAGAGACTTTGGGAATTATAATTGACTGTCACGATTGACTGTAAATATTGATCCAATGGTCACAGTTCTTCAACGCCTGCAAAAGAAATATAACCTCTTCTCTTAGTCGATTTTTCTCTGAATCACCTCACCACTCAACTATCACATGGTCTTGATCTAGCTCAAGTTGTTCAACAATTATTTAATCTTCAATCCATAATTTGATCTTAACCATTGATCTACTATGATCAATGATCATGATCCTTTCACGATCCTTGGACCTGGAATCAAAATATTCCTTCCTTCATCATTGAAAATGTCCAGTCTCCTTGCTATGATATCAATGGCATCCATGACTATGGTTGTCCTAGTTTTTCTCCTTTGGCATCAATGAAATCCATGACTGTGTCTTCCTAGTTCTACCTTTCACATCAATGACAACACAATTTCTAACAATCTCCCCCTTTGTCTTTGATGGAAACCAGGGATGATTTTAAGGATGGAAATTTATTTTAAAATGTAGAAACCT
Organism: Picea engelmannii; assembly: GCA_009831015.1. NCBI lineage: Eukaryota > Viridiplantae > Streptophyta > Pinopsida > Pinales > Pinaceae > Picea > Picea engelmannii. Next base: position 2,102,527 of record ML776941.1, read on the forward strand.
TGGCGAATATTACTAATCATTTATATGCTAACTATAAATGTTTGGCTATATTTTTGTAAAAGTAATCAAATTTCTAAGGATTTTATATAGTTTTTATAAAATTTTGGCGATTTTTAAGGTAAAATAATTTTATCATATAGAATTTGGGCGAATAATTTTTAAAATAGCGAATCTCTTTTTTGGAAAAACCATGGAAAATTAGCCCATGAGCGAAATTTAGCCCCTAAAATCATCCATGATGGAAACACATATTCTTAAATAGGTCAAGTTTAGTTTGATCTCGTTTCTCTCCCCCTATCTAATTTCTCTCCCCCTTTGAAATCAATGGAAAATAGATTTTTATTTTACTATATTCTTTGTTTTATGTTCTATAGCCATACATTTCTTTTTCTTTTGGATCTTCCCCCAACATGGTACTCCTCATTTTTCTTTGCACCATGCAATCATATACACTCTCCCCCTATGATTTTGGTTTCGTTGAGCTACCAATAGATTTCAACTAAATATTTTACTGAGAAATGGTTATGACCGCCATCTTATGCCTGAGGTACTCAAATGTATCTCTAGGTAGGTGTTTTGTGAATATGCCTGCTATTTGCTCCTTGGTAGGAACATACTCCAACTTGACAATCTTATCATTTACTTATTCCCTGAGAAAATGATATTTTATTGGGATATATTTTTTCTTTGAGTGCATCATTGGATTTTTTGAAATGCTTATAGTGATCAAAATTGGCTTCTTGTATTCTATAGAATGTGTTCCAGTGTTTTCCTCATCTAGAGAATTTTCGTACAATAAGATGTTGCTGCAATGTACTCTACTTTTGTTGTGGACAATGAAATTGAAGAATATTTTTTGTTGATATAGGATACTAAATAATTTCCCAAGAATAATTCTCCTCCACTTGTTCTTTGTGTGTCATCGACATTGCCTACCCAATCTACTTCAATATATGTTGTTAGAGTAAAGTCTTATCCTTTTGGATACCATACTCCAAAGTCCAAAGTTCTCTTTAAATATCTAAATATTTGTTTAACAACCTATACATGTGTTTCCTTGGCTGGAGCTTGAAATATTCCAACTAATTCTACTACCTACATTATGTCTGACCTTGAAGCAATCACATAAAGGATGATTCTTATCATTTTCCTGCACAAATATTGATCATTTTCCTTAGATTCGTCCTCCTTGCTGAGCCTACATCCAGTGACCATGGGTGTGCTGATAGGTTTACATTCTTCCATTTTATACTTCTTTAACATATCTTTGATGTATTTGGTCTGAGCAATGAATATGCCTTTGCTATTTTGAGTAATCTGCAGTCCCAAAAAGAATGACAGTTCTCCAAGCATGGGAATCTCAAATTCATTTTGCATTTCTTCTGCAAACTTTTGGCTTATCTTTTCATCATTACTTCCAAAGATAATATCACCCACATATACTACAATGATAAATATTTATGCATTATCTATTTTGATGTAGAGATTGTTGTCTGTTGTTCCCTTTTTGAAGCCTTGATGTTGCAAGTACTTGTCAAGTCTTGAGTACCATGCTTTGGGAGCTTCCTTTAATCCATATAGTGCTTTCTTCAATTTGAAAACATAGTCTTTATTTTATGATAATAGAAACCCTTTAGGTTTTTATATGTACACTTACTCCTCTAAATCGCCATTCAAGAATGTTGACTTGACATCCATTTGATATACTCTTAAATTCTTAAAGCTTGCAAATGACAAAAACATCATAATGGCTTCTAAACTTGAAACAGGTGTAAATGTTTCTTCAAAATCAATGCCTTCTACTTGATCATACCCTTTACAAACCAATATTTCTTTATTTCTTACTACTTCTCCATCTCCATTCAACTTGTTCATGAATACCCATTTAGTTCCGATCAATTTTCTATCCTTGGGTTTTGGGACAAGCTCTCGAGTCTCATTTTTCTCAATATCATTCGACTCTTCTTCCATAGCATTCACCCAATGATGATCATTCTGAGCTTCTATAAATCATTTAGTTTCTACTTGAGACAATTCGAAGAGATTCATTTGCTCATAGATGTTCTCCAATTTCCTCCTTGTCTGTTTTCTAACATTTTTTTCACCACGAATTAAATTTTTTGGGTGATTCTTTTGTACAAACATTGATGGTGGTTGTGTATCTTGTTGTTGTTCTTATTCTTTGTTTTCTTCGTCATTTTATTGTTATTCTTCCTCCTTTTCTTATTCATTTTCTTATTCTTATTCCTCCTCTTCTTCTTCATTTTATTATTTTAGTTCTTCATGTTCATCTTCTTCTTATTTAGCATACTTGATTTCTTCATTTGTTCTGACATTAATACTTTCAAAAATATTCTCCAACCTTTTATTGTCACACCCATAGGATTTTTTTTTATGAGTATCCAAGAAAGATTTTGTCATTTGATCTGTAGTCAAATTTTCCTAAGTCCTCATCGTCTCGTTTGATGTAATAGATGCTCTCGAAAATCCCGAATTGTTTGGCAGATGGTGGTCTCCCTTTCCATAGTTCATAGGGTGTCTTATCACTGTTGGTTCTATTATGTCCTCTCTTTAGGATATAGACAATTGTATAAACTGATTCTCTCCAAAAATTGTCTGATATACTTGCTTCATTTATCATAGTTCTAGAAATTTATTGTACATGTCTTTTTTTCCTTTCAACAACCCCATTTTGTTGAGGAGTTCTTGTTGTTTCATATTGTCTTTTTATTCCGTGTGCTTCACATATTTCCACAAATTCATTGGGTGTGAATTCACCTCCATTGTGTGACCTTAAACACTTGATTTTCATCTCTATTTCGTTCTCAACTAGAGATTTGAATTCCTTAAATTTTTCGAATGCTTTCGAATTTATTTTTGAGGAAAGTAACCCAAGTCATTCTTGTATAATCATCAATGAGTAACATGAAGTCCCTTTCTCCCTGTAGTCTTTTAGTCCTTTCTAGTCCACAAAGATATGTATGTACAAGTTCCAAAGGCTTGGAAGTTGCATACTCCTTTGTTTTGAATTTCACCCTTGATTGTTTTCCATGCTGACACTGCCTACAAATAATACTTGAGGGTTTTATAATTTTTGGCATGTCTCTTATTCCTTGTTTGGTACTGACTTTTTACCATATTTTCAAAGTTCATATGACCCATTCTTTGTTCCACAACCAACTTTCATATGTCTCTCCTATAAAGCACTTTTCTCCATTGATTTCATTAAGAAAATATGTGTTATTTGGGGTTTTGATTCCTTTTGCTATCATCTTTCCCGAGTCTTATTTTCTAATCTCAAATTCTCAAGAGTTAAATATGAGATTGTATCCTTTATCATACATCTAACTTACACTAAGAAGATTATGTTTTATATCCTCGGCACACATAACTTTTTCTACTTTATCCTTTTTGTTGTCAAGGATGAGGGTGCCTTTTCCCACTATCTTCGATCTTCCATTGTCTCCAAAGGTAATGTTTCCTTCATTTTCCTTCAAGGTGATGAATTTTGTTCTATCAAATTTCATATGACTAGAGAATCCACTATCAATAACCCACTTATCCTTATTTTTTTTTTAGCACAGAGAGATGCTTGAACAAACATACAATTTTCTTTATTTTGTACACAACTTCTTTTAATTATAGCTGAGACTTTCTTGAGATTACTTATATAGTTCTTTGATATATGTCAAAAATTACTACAGTTATAGGATATGATGTTTTAATTCATCAAGGGAAAAAATGAATTGTAATTTCTCCTTGAGAATCCTTGAGTATCCTGGTAGCTACTTCTCATGTAATTTCTTCTTGTACTTGTCCTACATTCTATTGATTTTTGACCAAATCTATTAAAAGAATAAAAATAGCCATAGAAAGAGTTTTGATACCCCGTTGAGTGATTCCATCTTGATGGGATAGTTTTCTAGCTTCGGTCGTTATAAGTAGAATTTGTCTCTTGTGGATTATATATTGTTCTTCCCTTCTATGGTATTCAACTTTGATTGGATTTCTGAGAGAGTCAACATACCTATTGGTTCTTTCTTCTCTTGGTTGCTCTGAAGATGTTGATGCTTCTTCATTGATAGATTCCTTCCTTTTACTGCAGCAAAGACCCGTTCTATCATATGGTTCTCTTTGATGATTTACAATTTCATCTAGAACTATAGAACTTCTTGTTGAGTTCTCCAACTTCTTTCTCAGGTGGACTATTTCAAATTCAAGAGTGTTGCAAATATCTTCTTTTTCTTTTAGTTGATCCTTTAGAACTTCTTCAATCTTCTTTTCTTCTTCTACTTGAACCTTTAATGCAATTATTTCCTTCACTATTTCCTTATCATCATATTCCTTCTCTTTATTTTACTGTAGTTCCCTCTTTTGCTTTATATTCTTGTACTTTAGTTTGTAATTTTCTTCTAGGGAACTAATGGGTTCTACTTCAACATTTACTCATGCATATTTAACATAGTTTTTTTCTTCTATCGAGTCTGTATCTTCATCTGTTTGTGTTTCTAGACCCATAAAAAGAATCTCGTCTTCTTCATTGTCACTATCATGTTATGAGTTGTTGTCTTCATTGGTATATATATATGCTTCCCTTGTCTGTAAGGATTTTTATTCTTTTCAATCTTCCTTTTGTTAGTTTTCTTGAAATTAAATTCTTATTTCACATCGGTATTTGCATAAGGAAATTTATGAGAAAAGTTTCCTATTTTTCCAAAAATAAAACTTTTGAAGGGGAGCTTACCTTTGTGTCTATTTTTAAGCCTCCTGACAAAGTTTGATTCTTCCTTATCCAGTTCAATATCTGAGAAATCAATTATATTGCACTCTGTCCTCTTTGATGATTTAAAGGTTGCTTCCTTCCTCGATGTTATTGGTGGGTCATCCTATTCTATTCTCATTTCATATGTAGTTAGTGTTTCATGTAGCTCATCCACTGTCAGTTTGTCCAGATCATTCATTTCTTTAATAACTGAGGGAAACAACCTGAGCACCTTTTGTACAACAATAACATCTTCAACATATTCTCCTAATCCTTTGATGGAGTTGGTAACCTCATCCACATGATTAATATAGGATGCAATTTTCTCTTCTTCATTCATTTTGAGACTCTCAAATTGTCCTTTATAGACTTGTAACTTTTCTCTTTTAACCTTATCATCTCCTTCATAAATTCTTTGTAGTTTGTCCCACATCTCTTTAGTTGAGGCACAATACATGAATTAGGTATATACTAATTTTGTCAATCCACAAAGAATGACATTCCTATTCTTGATATTATTATTGCTGAGCCTAATTTAATTTGTATCTGTTGGAGGAGTGTTTGAAGCTTTGTAACCATTTACTATTGAATCCCACACATCATATCCAAGAGAAATAAAAAATTATTTCATTCTTACTTTCTGGAAGACATATTTTGATATATTAAATCTTGGGGATTTGTTTGTGGAGAAACCTTTATGTTCCTCCATTGTCAGGATTCACCTTCCAGTGGTTAGGTGGTTCTTGAAGGAACCCACTATGATACCAATTGTTGAAATATTGAGAGGGGGGTGAATCAATATTACGCAATAATTATTACTTTCTTTTACCACAATTTTATTTAATTCAAAATATGTTATTTACCAACAGTTAATAATGAATTCATAATACAAAGAGATTTAACATGGAAACCCAAATGGGAAAAACCACAAAAAATTTCCTTTTAAATATTGTAAGCACCAACTTACAATAGACAACAATCTGAAATAATCTTCACACGCACCAACTTTCAACAATCTGAATGAAGATTGATGTTGGATGTCGATATGGATAAACCTTTATCCAATATCTAATCTTGTAAGACCATTATTAACATATGAATTAAGACTCTTGTCATTATAATTAAAAATCACGATCGGCTGTAAATATTGATCCAAAGGTAACAATCATTAAATTCCTACAAAGTAAATCTAAACTCTACTCTTACTCAATTTCGCTTTGAATCACCTCTCCATTCAACTATCAAATGGCCCTGATCTAACTCATGTCTGGTTCATCAATTCTTCAATCTACAATACATAATTTGATCTTAACCGTCGCTCTACTATGATAAAAAATCACAATCCTTATATGATCCTTGGACTTGACATGCCAATATTCCTTCCTTCATCATTGACAATGGTCAGTTGTTAGTTGTGGAGCTTGATTATCTTATTGATTTGTAGGTCCTTGTTTTCATCCATGTTTATACCCCATGAAGACTATACACCCTTCCACAGGGGGGGGGCTTTCCCCCCTTGCGTGTTCAAGGGGAAAGTGGGCCCTTGACAGGGGTTTGGAGGCGAAGCCCCCGAAGGAAAATTTGTCGTGTAAATGTATATTGTAATTTCATAGTAAATATGGACTGTTTATTATAAGGTCACATATCTGATGGTGGAAGTTATGTTAGGGTTTTTTCCCTAGAAGGAAACCCTCTTTTATGAGGGAATTGTATTGTGGTTTTGTATCATTGTGAATATTGTATTCTAAGGGAAGAGACTATGAGAGAAATAAGAGGAAGTTACAGTGGGTGTGTTGTAGGTTGTATCCCTTCATTTTGCTGGATAATAAAAAGGAAGGACCTGGCGATTTCTCTGGTGGGCGTATCCCACATTGGGTGAACCACGTATATATGTGTCTCTATTGTATTGTGTATCTTCTATGTTTTATTTCTGAATTTGTTTTATTTTGTTGTTCCACGATATTTTTTTTATAACATCAGTCTCCCTACCATGATATTAATGACATCCATGACTATGTCTTTCCTACTTTATCTCCTTTGGATTAATGACATTCATGATTGTGTCTATCCAGTTCTGCATTTGACATCAATGACAACACAATTTCCACTACACAGGACGTTGGATTTAGTGGGTTCATTCAAGGAAAGAGACTTCTCTCTTAGTGAAATCAGGATTGGTGTATGACACAAAGATGGTTGTGTGCATGATTGTGTTGTGGGATCAATACTCTAGTGTGAAATTGTTTGAGTTACTTTCATTGCTCAAGGTTATGTTAAAAAATGAATGATGCTTTTGTTGTTATAATTTGTGTGGAACAAATCAAGTTTGGATTGAGCACGTTACTTCAAGTGATACTCAGTGGATTGGTGTGTAGAGTAGAATCTACGGAGTGAAATTTTAGACTAACATTTCTCAGTAGTTTGTTGGGGATGTTATATTTTGGTTGACTCGGAGTGTATTATGGAGTATCATGTCCCATCCTAGGTTTTTGGGGATGTTACATTGTGGCATCAGAGCTATTGGTTCAATACTAGACTTCTATGGGTCATAGGCCAACAAGAGGTTGTAGAGCTCCTGTTTCAATATTGAAGCTTGCATGAGTTGAGTTATACTTAAGAGAAAGTTCAAACTAGAAAGTTGCCAAATTTTGAATTTTAGCGTGGCCATGGTTCACATCAAGTAAGAATGTGTAGAAGTGTGTGTTATGTTTATGATATTGTGGAGTCTGGAAATAGAACTGCACAATAAACAATAGTGCATAGGTGTGAGCAGTAAAGGGTTGGGACTACGTACAACAAAGTTGTGGTGTATGTGCATTATGGATACACAGTGTACAAGTTAAAAGTTTACATCACGCATTGGTGTGTGTTGAATAACAGTGTGCACATGGGATTAAGAAGGAAGGATTATGACAAGATGGTGCAGATTTTTCATGATGTTGTTTCATGAATTCGTGTAAAAAATATTGTTGTATGCACATTTTTCATAATTATCAACGATTAGAGTAGGACAAAATCAGTGCAGAAGGTTAAAAACATGGAATATGCGTAGAGTACTTATAGTCCCGATGATGAATTCATGCGTCTGTATGTTAGTTTGGGTGATGATGGTACATAATCCAAGGAGGAGGGAATGAACTTGGTAGAAACCATAAAAGGATTACAAAAATATGTCCAAAGTTATAAGGATGATAATGAAAGGCTTATGAGAGCCAAGGCAATGTAAGATGACTTCAATGTCAAATTTATGCAGAGCCTGGATAAAATAGAAAACAAAATGGATAAGGAGACATAGTCGAATAGGTCAATAAGTTGCAAGTCTCATGATGAGAAAATAAACAAAGAAATAAGTGTTTGCAATCATTATTCAAGAAAGCGTGAAGTAGTTCAATCCCATATCTTATTGGAAATCATAAGAGAAGAAACGTGGTGGAAGAGATATAGGGGGAAATGAATAAGATCGAGACTCTTTTCTTTCACTGTGAGAAAAAAAAGGATGAATATGCAAAGGCATGGTTTCTTGGTATGAGGAAGTACTTCCAAATGCATAACTATTCTTCATAGGAAGAAGGGAGAAGCATTATCTATCAGCTAAAAGGAAAGGCATCAATGTGGCAGGATCAATATGTATAGATACAACACATTGATGAAAAGAAAGTGACTTGAAGGGAGTTTAAGAGGTATTTCCAAAAGAAATATTTAACCAAGTGATACTATGAAAATAATATGAAGGAGTTTTTGACCTCAATCTTAAGATTATGATGATTGATGAGTATGAAAGAAGATTTGCAGAGTTGTTGAAATATATTCCTTTCATCAAGGATGGATAAGTGAAGATTCAGAGGTATCTGACTGGGCTACCCGCATTTGTGAGTGACAATATATTGTATGATTATCCAAAGACATTGGAAGAAACAAATAAGGATATCTAAGTGTCTTTATGAGCAGTAAAGGGGAAGACCAACTTTCCATAAGGATTGGGAAGACAAGATGAAAAGTAAGGTCGAACAAAGGAAGAAGGGGACTAAGCCACCATTTTTCTAAAATAATGTGCAAGGACAAACAACTATCTAGGAGACTAGAATGTCAGAAATAGTGGGACAAAATTCATGACAACAACCTATGTAGTGTTGGGGTTGTGGCAGAAATCATATGCACAGAGATTGCCTTGAAAGAGATGATAAAGGAAGGACTACACATAGTGTGTAGAAAACTACGATAGTTAAGGACATAGGTAGAAATGTGCCAAGGATTTACATAGCATTGGATAACAAGAAATATGAGTTTCAATCACACATGATCGAGGTGGAAGGTAAGATTAATGGCCAACCCACTTCTATTTTGAATAACTCAGGATCTAGTCATAGTTATCTAGATCCTAATATGGTGGAAAGATTCAAATTTTCGAGAATCAATATTGGAAAATATTGGTTGGTACAATTAGCTACAGTAGCCAAAAGGAAAATTAATAAGATGGTTAAGGCATGTTCGAAGGCGATGAATGGACTACGCATAAACACTATTTTGAATATCATACCTTTGGGTTCGTATGATTGCCTCATTGGCATGGATTAGTTGGATGAGCATCATGTTGTTCTAGATTGTTATAATAAGGAATTTACATGCTTGTATGAGAATGGAAATTTGAGAACAGTTCAAGGCATTCCAAGAGTTGTGACAGTCAAAGAAATTTCAGCCTTGCAATTGAAGAAAAGTTACATGAAAGGATGTCAAGTATTTGTAGCACACATTGAAAAGGAACTTAAGGATACAATGCTAAGTGTTGAATATTGCACAATGATGAAAGAGTTTGAGGATGTATTTAAACAGATATTAGGATTTCCATCAAAAAGAGATATAGACTTCTCTATAAATATGATGCCAGGAGAAACACTCATATCCAACACTCCTTATAGGATGAGTACGCCAAAGTTGAAGGAGTAGTATATGCAACTTGAAGATATTCTAAAGAAGGGGTATATATGCACAAGTATGTCTCCTTGGGGTGCGCAATTTTTTTCGTAAATAAGAAGGATTGTACATTGAGACTCTGCATTGATTTCAAGTAGTTGAATGAGGTAATAATGAAGAACAAGTATCATTTTCCAAGGATAGATGATCTGTTTGATTAGATAAGGGGTGCAAGGATATTTTCCAAGATTGATCTCAGATCTAGATATCACCAAGTGAGAATAAAAGAGGAAGACATCAACATGACTACCTTTAGAACAAGGTATGGTCATTACGAATTTACAATGGTGCCATTTGGGTTGTTGAATGCACCAGTTGTCTTTATGTGTTTAATGAATGGATTTTTCGGAGAGTATTTAGATAAGTTGTTCATTGTTTAATTTTGAATAAGAGCACAAGAAACACTTGAGGATGGTGTTGCAGGTATTGAGAGAGAATCAAATTTATGCAAAGTTGATCAAGTATTCATTTTATCAGTGAAATATTCATTACTTGGGTCATATCATTTAAGAAGAAGGAATAGTTGTGGACCTAGTGAAGATAAAATCCATTAAGGAATGGCCAATGCCAAGACATTTTGAAGAAGTAAGATCCTTTATGGGACGAGAAGGGTATTACAAAAGGTTTATTGAAGTATTTTCACAGATTGCACATCCAATTACATATTTTGAAAAGAAAGGTGCATGATTTGAATGGACTCGAGATTGTGTAAGGAGTTTTCAACACTTAAAGAACTTTTTAACAAGTACACAAATTTTGAGGATTGTTGATATAGATGCAGACTTCGTTGTATTCATGGATGCATGCAAGGAAGGACTTGGTGGAGTCTTGAGTCAGAATGGACATGTGGTATGATATGCATCAAGGAAGTTGAAAGAGCATGAAAGTATCTATGCCACGCATGAATTGGAATTGGAAGCCATAGTGCATGCTTTGAAGATGTGGCGACATTATCTCATGGGTAAAATATTTGAGATGAGAATAGACCATTGTGGTCTAAATTATTTGTTTGGATAACAAATCTAAGTTTTATCACAACATATCATCCTTAGACAGATGGTCAGGCAGAGAGGGTAAATCGGTTGATTGAAGACACGCTTACAACAATTGATATCGATCATCTTTGAAGATGAGTCCATTTGAAGCATTGTATGGTAGACGGTGCCACACACCTATGAGTTAGGATAACCCAACAAAACGCGCAGTATTTGGGCCAGATTTGCTTCGGGAAATGGAAGAGAAGATGATAAAGATAAGGCAGTGTTATCATGCAAACTGTAGGTTGGGAAAAGCCTGACCCAATCCACTAGATGGCGATAAAGGTGGGATATTTTACCCACTTTCAACTCATATAAACCCTCCTTCACTTATGTGAAGGAATAATCAGACACAAGGGGGAGTCTCAGGCGACCTTAAGGGGAAATGAGATGAAAATTGAGATAATGAAATGAATGCCCCTATAGGTCAAGTTTCTAGGTAGAAGATGGCTTTGATGAAATGTCTCAAAAGTGTCTTAAGGTTACCAAGCCTTTGAGTACTTATGGAAAGTGTTTGTACTTTCCCGAGACAAAAGAAAATCCAAATGTACAAGATATGTGTTAAGTGGACAAGAGAGTTAAGATTGTTGTACCTACTTGCAAAAATCAACAAATATATGTATCAACAAGAAACAATTAATAAATTTGATAGATAAGATGCTAAAAGTGACATAAATAATGCAAGATATAAGCTAGTAAGAACTAGTATAACTCAAATATAAAAGCACAAGACATTAGCATTAATGTAAGTTTGTCACAGATAAGTATCAAAGAGATATATCTATAGTCTTATGGCTGTAGCTAACAAGTTTTTACAAAATAAAAATCAGCCACCAAAAATCACAAGTAATCCACCCAAAAGATGCACTGAGACTAGTAGATGGTAGGTGTAAATTATTAGCAACTTTTGACAATTGAAAAGTGAGTTATAAGCAAGTAAAAGAATTATTTGTTGCAGTACTAATGGATATATATTTTAATGATTTATATATCTAATAAGACCAATCCAATAAACATGCCTTAGTGTCCTTGACAAGCTCTTAGCATGCAAAAAGTTTCCAACTCAAACAATTCCAATATCTCGTGTTTTTACGTATCGCAATGCAATAAATTTATTTCTCCAATGCAAGAGACTAGTGCCTTTATCTATTGGGTTTTGGAGTATTTAAAATTAACGAGTCAATAGAGATATTTCCGTGGGGGTGTAATCCCTTTTACTCCCCAAGGCAAGCTAAATTAACTAGGAGAAACCCTAAGAGGGTGTAAACCCTTTTACTCCTCCTAGTATTCCCTAATGCAATGAATTAATTCAAGAAAAAATGATCGTATTCGTGGGGTTGTGTGCACTCATACTCCCTAAGTATCTTAGCATATTATACTTGTACCAAGAAAAAGAAGCAACAAGATAGTTTCCTTACCCGATCCAAGCACAAAACAAGATAAACTACTTCTTTAACCAATAAATATCCACCATAAAGCAAGAAATATACTACAACAGAGAGTGTGCATCACCTCTTCCAACAATAGCAAAGACAAACCATAGCAAGAGAATTTAACCAAGAGAGATAAAGAAAATTTCCCAAGTAGGCTGCAAATTTCAGCCAATATAGTCTTCTCACAATGGGAGAGCTATGATAAAATGGGACATAAATGATCTCTATTTATACAAAAACCTCTAACAATATTTTTTCCACAAAAATTTGGGTAAACTACAAAGTAAAGCAACAAAAATCCATAATTTTCCCTTTTACAATATGAAATTCAAATTTAACCCTAAAAGGCACATAATAAACCTTAAAGAAACATGATGACACCCCTTTAGGGAAACGTTTTGGCACCTTTGCAAGTCGTTGGAGTTGAAAGTGAAAGTTGTTGGGACCTCTAGGGCCTATCTCTCATGTGATATACCTTTATCCTCCAGTTCGAACCCTAATCCATCAAAATGTGCCAATTTTCAAGTAAACCAACACCACCAACCCAACCCTAGCCTTAGGGTGATATCAACCTCCTCAAAATTGAATTTTATCCTCAAGAGAAAATCATTGGGCTAGCTAAGGGTTGGGTTATGTCCTCCATGGAATATCCTCAAGCCTCCAAAGGGTGTCATCATCATTTGGTGTGTGGGCCATGGTATCCAACCTGTGGGCTTCAATCCCTAAGGTATCCCATGCTAGGCTTATTCTTCCTAAAATTTCCACCAACTAGGTCCTGCAAAGAAAATGAATATGCCCTCCAATGATTTCAAGTCAAATCCATCAGGATGAGTAAATAAAATCAATAAAATATCCATCTAAGCATGTACATCCAAACTTCCTCATCAAAATAAACAAGTGCTCAAAGACCCTATACAATTTTCCCAGTTTAGGTATGTGAGGGTTGGCAAATTGACATATTGGTTGAGTCATACCTCAAGTTTAGGAGTATTTCCCGAGTGGACTTATTTCTAAGTCATGTTGATGAGGTGGGATGGATCGGGGAAATACTTTTTGGCATGGGGTTCATGATATACAATGTATTGTAGTGTCTCATTTATGGGTGCCTTTGTAGAGGGTGTGTTGCACCTTCGTTTTCAATGCAACCATTTTCCAAGCCCATTTATTTTATTTTATTCTTTTAGGATGTTTATGGGTCGGTAGGGCTTCTACCTAATCATGAAAAATAATGCCCACATTGACCCTACCATGTTCACATCATGCTTCCCCAAGTTGAAAAAATGTGTGGGGTTTCTACCTAAGCATTAAAAACAGTGCCCACACATGCTCCACCTTGGTTGGAAATTTTTATTAGTTACTTTTCATGGGTACCATAAGTTTCTTATGAGAGACATTTCATTGTCCTTGGGATCCCTGGGAAAGTATCTAGAAGGTTAATGATTGTATTTTATCTTTTTCCAGCTACAAGGCTCTGGGCCTTCAACCCTTTCTTCCCATGAAATGAAGGACAACCCCTTCTTGGGTTAGTACACCTAAAAATCCCAAAAGTTAAGGAGATGAGAGGATAAAGTGTGGAAAGTGACAAGTATGGATGGGAATGGAACAATGACTCATCAAGAGGACCTCCCAGTAGAAAACCTATCCACAAGGGTGACCCACTTACTAGGGTGCAATGTCAACAACCAAAGTGAAACATGGAAAAGAGCATAATGTCCAAGCAGATGTTACATAATAGAAATAAGTAATAGATGTAAAAAACTAAAATTCCTTAAATAAGGAAATGACAATCACTATGATACTTGGATTGTGCCTCATGGAGCAAGAGCAATTATCTTTAAGAATTTGGTTGATGTGGAGGATACTGTTGTGATGAACCTAGAGGTGTGGTGGTGAGGTGGGTCTTTGTCCGTGAAAGTGGAAATTGTTGGTCAAGATGTCTCTTGGTACTCCATGTATGTAACATGAGGGCCTCGAGACATCATCTCCTTAGTTATCCCTAGGAGTTTGGGATAACATCTCACTCCTACTTGGGGACATGTACTCGCGATAGAGTGCATGAGAACCACATTATCTCCTTTTAGACATATGCCTACACACACTAAAACATCAAACTCGTCAAGTGTAGGATTTCTTACTCATCCTTTGTCCATTAAATCAAAACCAAAAATGACAGCTAATATGGATTTTGTTTTTTCATTTTTCATATATATGATTAGAAGAGAAATATGTAAATGAATAATGCAAGTAGAGAAAAATAAAAATCAAAGATGAAATGCAGCTAAACTACCATGAGAAATCAAAATGAAAATGCAAGAAATCAGGATGACCTACCTACTTACCTAGGGCCTTGGGGCACTGAAGCTCAAGTGATAGGGGATGTCGTGTGAATTCATACAACCAATGAAACTATATGTTCTTCATTTCATCAAGGTATCTCCCCCTATGATTAATCATGCAAAACAACAAAGATAATTCCAACACATAATAATCATAGGTATAAATATAAATATAATCAGTTATGAAATGAAACTCATGGATATGGGTGGGAGGGAGAAAATATTACTGGAAAGAGAAACCACTATCTCGATCATCCTATAAACAAGATTGATCAATCCATCTCTGAAGAGGGATACCATATGTAGACGATGGCTCATCTTCATCCTCATTAGCATGATCATTGCTTCCCGAAGACTGAGAAGACATGAGAGATCCAAAGAAGATCCCACGATTTCCCTAAGAAGAATAATGAGTAAAGGGACGAAAAACGTTTCCTCTTCATCTTTGAATCCTTGTAAAAATCCCCAAGATGAAAATACTTTCGATTTGTAGAGTGATCCTTTGATTCCTCTGGGATGGCCACGCCCTGGTGTTCATCTAAAATTGAGGATGAAGGTGGCATAAAGTCCTCATAGAACAAGTATTCGTTCCCAAAAGGATCCGCATCACAATTCTCAAGGGATGACTTAAAATCACCCTTAAAATGTTGTGACAATTCAGCCTCGAATGAATGGAACAAATCTGTAACCATATCATCATCAAGTTTCCAAACACTTGAATCGTATATGCATGAAGACTAGTCTTCTGAAGATGACAACTCAACCCCTTTTGCTTGAGAGATACCCTCAATGTCATAAATGAGGTCTCTATAAAAAATGAAACAACTAAAATCCCATGTGCGTCTTCCAGTCTGTATGAAAGTGTCTATACACTCATCAACCATATCCAAGGTTTATTTCATAAAATCATCAATGTGACTAAAAATGACCATCTCTTTGTCCTTGTGTGCAGGAAGAGCAGGGGATAGGGTGGCTTCAATTGGATCTTCAATTTCAATTTCTTCATCATTGGGACTAATTGCTTCTTCAACTTCATGTGCAAGAGGAAAGAAAGGCTAGACAATGCCACCTTCATCAAGTAGGAGCAAAGCTAATGATGTCTCAACATGTTGTGATTAGTGAAAATTCTTCCTTCTCTTTATGGACATGCCCCTCCATTGCCTCTTCATCGTAAGGGGCTTGATCCTTACCACAAAGTGCTTTATTTTCATTTTTTAAAAAGGATATGTTGAATCCAAGGGATACTCTAATACTTATTCACTTCCAAAGTCATGGAATAAAGCATCATTGAAATCTTCAAAAGGGTCATGACTCATCATGTTATCCTATTGATGTGCAAGAGGAGAAAATCCCTAGCTGTCTTCATCAAGTGGAGGGGCATATATGAGCACTTCATCTTCATCAAATATCTCATTCAGATATTCAACATGAGAAACTTCATTGGGATATTCTTGGTAAAATTATTCATATATATGTCCTTCAAGGACTTCTTCATTTATTGTCTCTTCATGCACTAAAAAAACTTCTCTGCAAAGAGCATGTTTGAGCTCTTGGAAATTATCTTGAAAATTATGAGTAGTTGGACGATAATTCATGAGAAATTATTCAATGATGTTTTTAGAGTATGGGATACTCTCTAGATTATAGGAGTGTGCAAGACAACTCCTTTGACTTGATTCTGGTGAAGATACACAAATTTTCATCAGCACATCTTCATGTAGCACATTTAATCTTGAATCATACTTCATATAATTGACGACATGGGTGACTTCTAGAGTTGGATCACAGTTAAATTTAGGGAAACTTTCCCTCCACTCTGTATGGAAATGATTTGGATATCTGGGGATATTCTAAACATCAATAAAAGAGAACACCTTATGGAATTCCCATGGTAAGCCATGCGAGGCCATGGTTCCATTACTTAGGGTAATACCTCAATGGATTCGCGAGATGACATTTATGAAAATCTCATCAAGGGTGGAAGGGTAACATATTTCAAGTGGAGTCACCAGACAAGCTAGGGGTAAAGGATTTAGGATGGTATATTGCCAAAGTGTTGTTAGGGCACAAAAGAGGATTCAAAATCCTCCCCAGAAATGATGCAAAAATGTTATGACACAAACTATAGGTTGGGAAAATCCTCACCCACTCCACTAGATGGTGATAATGGTTGGAGATTTTACCCACTTTCACCTCAGTTAAACACTCCCTCACTTCTATGAAGGAAGAATATGACACAAGGGGAGGTCCCAAGTGACCTTAGGGGGGCATGAGATGAAAATTGAGATGCTAAAATGAATTCCCCTATAGGTCAAGTTGATAATCATAAGATGGCTTTGGTGAAACATATTGGAAGTTATTTAAGGTTTCCAGGTCTTTGAGTACCAGGAAAAAGTGTTTGTACTTGCCCGAGACACAAAAAAAGCCAAATGTACAAGCTATGTGTTAAGTGGACAAGCAATTTAAGCTTGTTGTCCCTAATTGCAGTAATCAACATAGATATATATCAACAAGAAACAATTAGTAAATATGCGAGATAAGATGCTAAAATTCATGTAAATAATGCAAGAAACAAGCTGGTAAGAACTAACATAACTCAAATATAAAAGCACAAGACTTTAGAATTAATGTAAGGCTATCATAGATAAGTATTGTAGAGATATGTTTGCATCCTTATGGATGTAGAAAACAAGTTGTTACAACAGAAACATCAGCCACCAAAAATCACAAGTAATCCACCCAAAATATGCACCGAGACTAGTAGATGGTAGGGGTAAATTATTAGCAACTTTTGACAATTGAAAAGTGAGTTATAAGCAAGTAAAAGAATGATTTGTTGCATTCATAATGGATGTAGCTTTCAATGAATTTTATCTCTAAGAATAAAAATCCAATAAAGATTCCTTAGTGGCCTTGACAAGCTCTTAGCATCCATAAAAGTTTCCAACTCAAACAATTCCAATATCTTGTGTTTTTACATATCCCAATGCAATGATTTTACTTCTCCAATGCAAGAGACTAGTGCCTTTTGTTGGTTGTGGAGGCTGATTATGTCCTTGATTTATATGCAGGTATGCCTATCCCCCTTCTTCTAAGGGTTCGGAGGCTGGCCCTTGAATGAAGGGGTTTCGGGGGGGACCTACCCCTCCCCCCTCCCCCGACCGGGGGGCATGGTGGTCAAAGGGCCCTCGAGTGAAATGCTTTTTGGAAAAATTTCCCGTTAAAATATTGTAATTTCACAGTCAATATGGATCATTCATTATAAGGTCATAGATATGATCGTAGAAGTTATGTTAGGGTTTTTTTCCCTATAAGAAAACCCTCTTTTATGAGGGAATTGTATTACATATGTGTATGTGTGTGGATATTGTATTCTAAGAGAGGAGTCTATGAGATAAAAGAAGAGGAAGTTACATCGGGTTTGTTGTAGGCTATATTCCTTCTTTTTTCTGGATAATAATAAAGAAAGGACCTTGCCATTTCTCTAGTGGGCATAGCCCACACTGGGTGAACTAGGTATATATGTATCTCTATTGTATTGTGTATCTTCTATGTTTTATTTTGTCATTTGTTTTATTTTATTGCTCCTTAGTCCTATTTTTCTAACACCTTTAACTATGGATTTATGGAGTCCTCAAAATTAGCGATTTAATAGAGATATGCCCTTAGGGATGTAAGCCCTTTTACTCCCCAAGGCAATCTAAATTAATTAGGAAAACCCCTAGGAAGGTGTAAGTCCTTTTACTTCTCATAGTATTCCCTTATGAAATGAATTAATTCAAGAAAAAATTATGGTATTAGTGGGGTTGTATACACTTATACTCCACAAGAATCTTAGAATATTAAAATTGTACCAAGAAAAAGAAGCAACAAGATAGTTTCCTTACCTAGTCCAAGCACACAATAAGATAAAGTCCTTCTTTAACTAAGCAATATCCACCATAAATAAATAAATATAGTCCAAGAGAGAGAGTGAATCAATTATTCCACCAATAGAAAATAAAAACCACAGAAAGATAATGTAACCATGAGAGATGAAGAGAATTTCCCAAGTAGGGAGCAAATTTTCGCCAATATAGTCTTCTCACAATGGGAGAGCTATGATAAAATGAGATAGAAATGATCTCTATTTATACAAAAAAACTCTAACAAGAGTTTGTCCACAAAAATTAGGGTGAACCACAAAGTTAAGGAACAAAACCCCTTACTTTTCCCCTTTACAATATAAAATTCAAATTTAACCCTAAAATACACATAAGAAACCTTAAAGAAGCATGACGTCACGCCTTTAGGGCAACGTTTTGGAACTTTTGCAAGTAGTTGGAGTTAAAAGTGAAATTCATTGGGACCTCTAGGGCCTCTCTCTCATGCACTAGACCTTTCTCCTCCAATTCAAACCCTCATCCATCAAGACATGTCAAGTGTGAAGTCAACCACCACCACCACCCCAACCCTAGCCCTAGGGTGACATCAACCTCCTCAAAAGTGATGTTTTAGCCTTATTAGAAAATTGTTGGGTTCGCTAAGGGATGGGTTATGTCCTCCATGGTATCTCCTTAGGCCTACAAAGGATAACATTGTTATCTAGTGTGTGGGCCATGGTATCCAACCTATGGGCTTCAAGCCCCAAGGAATCCAAGTTAGGCTTGTTCTTCCAAAACTATCCACCAACCAGGTCCTACAAGGACAATGAATATACCCTAAAAGGATATCAATTCAAATACATCATGATGAGTAAACAAAATCAATAAAAGAGCCATAATAGCATGCACATCCAAGCTACCTCATCAAAATAAACAAGTTCTCAAAGCCCTATACAATTTTCCCAGTTTAGGTCTGGGAGGGTTAACAAAGAGACCCACTGGGTGAGTCACACCTCAAGTTTAGGATTGTTTCTTAGTTAGAACTCTGTCCAAGTCATGTGTATAAGGTGGAATGGATGGGGAAATAATTTTGGGAATTCCGTTTATGACATACAATGGGTTTCAATGTCTCATTTGTGGGTGCCTTTGTAGAGGGTGTGTTGCACCTTCATTTTTAATGCAACCTTTTTCCAAGTCCATTTATTTCATTTTATTGTTTTAATATGTTTCCAGGTTGAACTCAAGGTGGGGATTCTACCTAATAATGAAAAATAGTGCCCACCTTAACCCTACCATGGTCACATCATGCTTCCCCAAGTTGAAACAATGTGTGGGGTTTCTACCTAACCATTCAAAATAGTGCCCACACATGCTCCACCTTGGTTGAAATTTTGTATTAGTTATTTTTCATGAGGCCCATTAGTTTCTTATGACATAAATTTCATTGTCCTCAAGATCCCTAGGTGAGCATATAGAAGGTTAATGATTGGATTTTATCTTTTTCTACCTACAAGCCTCTGGGCCTTGAACCCCTTCTTGGGTCAGTACACCCGAAAATACAAAAAGGTAAGGAGATGAGGGGATGAAGTTTGGAAAGTGATAATTATGGTCGAGAATTGCATCATGAATCATCAATAAGACCTCCCAATAACAAACATATCCCCAAGGGTGACCCACTTACTAGGGAGCAATGTCAACCACCAAAGTTAAACAGGGAAAAGAGCATAATGTCCAAGCAAATGTTACATAATCAAAAGCAGTAATAGATGTAACAAACTAAAATGCCTCAAATATTGAAATGACACTCAACATGATACCTGGATTGTACTTCATGGAGCAAGACCCAATGTCTTCTGAAATCCAATTGATGTGGTGGATACCATCGTGACGAACCTGGAGTTGTGGTGGTGAGGTGAGTTTATGTCTCTGCAAGTGGATGTTGTTGGTAAATATGTTTCTCATTACTCCATGTATACAACCTAAGGGCCTCGAGACATCATCTCCTTAGTTGTCCATAGGACTTGGGAATAACAGGAAGAATTTTAAATCTACCCACAACATCCAAAAAAGTTGCGTAGATAAAGGCAGAGCCAACAAAGAGTTTGAAGTGGGTGATCAATTGTTTTTGAAGGTGAAGGCCAGATGCAATTCCATGAACTTAGGAAAGTGTTCTAAGTTAGCAGTGTGCTATTGTGGGCCATTTGAAATCCTAGAGAGGATTGGCCACGTCTCTTATATTCTTTCATTTCCTGCATCCTTGTGTATTCATAATTTTTTCTATGTGTCATTGATTAAGAAGTAAGTACCCAATGCTAATCATGTTATTGATTGGAATGTGGTTTAGGTGGAGCCAAAAGGTGGATTTGAAGTGACACCGATTTTCATATTGGATCGAAAAATCACTCAACTCCAAAATCGAGTCATGGAGCTAGTAAAGGTCCAATGGACCTAGTATAGTCTTGAGGATGCAACTTGGGAATGCGAGGATAATAAGCGGGAAGAGTATCTACATAGTTTTTAGGATTTTTGAGATTTTTTATGTACATGTGTATATGATACATTGAAGATAATGCATAAATAAGAGGGATGGGAATGAAATGTCCCTGATATAGAACCCTTTGTAATTGTACATATATGCTCATGAGTCATTGGAAGAAAGCATAAATGTAATGTACATTTAGGTTGGTGATCCGTTGGCACCTATTTTTGGTGTTGCATGCATCTGATTAGTGCATAAAAAAATGTTATCAAAGATATGGTGCTCACATTTAATGTGTTACACATACCTGGGTGAGTGCACACATTGCACTGTGTTGCAAGAAATAGGGTAAGTGCATGTGAATGACTGGAAGTGAGTGCATAAATGAGTTATATGTATATATATATATATATGACTGGATATGCAATGAGGCTAGAGAGCTTGTGTGAGTATGAGGCTAGTGAGCGGGGATACAGATACATCAATGCCCCTATCCATGTAATTATACTCAGTTATTAATATAATAATTTCATCACTACAGAAGACACACTCAGAGGAAAATACATGGGGGGCCAACTCCATTGAAAAAGGGAAAATTGGGTGACACGTAAGTCTTGGTGAATATTTTAATAATATTTCAATAAAAGTGTAATGTTAGATAATTATTTTATCCTAAGTTCTCGAGGGTAGAGAACGAGTCACCAAGTGGCTTAAAGCTACTTCTGAGGGTGAAATATGTCAAGAGTAAGGCATGCAATATATATTGTTGTCCTTAGTGTATTTTGGGGGAATTTGGCATGATTATCCATTATTCAAAGAGAATTGATGTAGCAGGCTCTTGTGAGAAGAAGGGAGTCGAACTCTATGGAAAATCAGATTATTACCCTATTTGCACAAAGAAGCTAGTAAAACAGTGAGGGGTATAACCACAATTATACTATCGAGGATTTGGGTTGATAGACCATGAGAAGTCTCTCTGGGTGAGAGATTAGTTGTTGTGAAGTGGTTGTCATACCCATGAGCATACTCTCCAAGTGATATATTTGTTCAGAGTTGTTCCCTCATGCATTGATAATTAGTCATGGGGCTCAGAGACTTCCTATCCAATCTGGTGTCGGTAACCCTAGGAAGGGAAGTGCGGAAACAAAAGGATGGTTGAGAAAAGACAGGGAACACTTTCTTGGGTGTGACATGTGCATGGGAAATGAGGTAATGCAAGCTAGTTGCAACAATGAGCATCCTGGACTAAGCAATTTTGTTGAGTTTTAGACCTTAGCTTGTCACTAGGAACCCTTTTTCCCTAGTGGAGTTAAGCCCCATCTTGGGGTTGAATTGTTGCTGAACGTTTACGAGAAACAAATTCTATGCCTAGGAGGAATGTCTAAGTTATGCATGTAGTTGGTGACTTTCATAAAAGATAAGTTTTTTTATGTTCTTGTCTTGTTTACTAAGTGCATATTTATGTATTCTTGATATGGGTAAATTCTTGTATATAGTTACATATAAGGGATTGAGGTTATTATATTTAATGTTTCTTGTACATGTAAGTACTGTGCTTATATCCTGTGTTGGTAGTTATGCATGAGTATGTTACTTGTTGATATCCTTGCTCGTTAAGTTAATCATGTGATTCAGGTTACGAGTCTCAAGAAGAGGATTGGGTGGCTAGGTGCACAAGAGGATGGATTTCATGTGTGCAGTCAAGGAAAGATACTCCATGCTCAGTGAAATCAGGATTGGCACATGATGCCAAGATGGTTGTGCACGTGGTTGTGTTATGGGATCGGTACTCTAATGTGTATTTGTTTGAGTTACTTACACTGCTTAAGGTTGTGTTAAAAAGAGAATGATGCTCCTACTATTATAAGTTGTGTGGAGAGACTCAATTTTTGGCTGAGCATGTTACTTCAAGTGATATTGCACATACTGATGTGTAGAGTAGAATCTACACAATGAAATTTTAGAGTAACATTGCTCAGTAGTTTTCTAGGGATGTTATAGTTTGGTTGAATGAGAGTGCATTATGGAGTAGAATGGCCCAACATGGGTGGCTGCGTATATTACAAAAAACCTCCCCAGAAGACATGGAAAGGGAAGGATAGGTTGGATGACTAAACTCAGAGAGAACTAAGGAGGAAGCTTTGCTACAGTTGCAAGGATCCATGGGAACAAGCTCATCGATGTATGGGTAAAGGTAAAGTCCATTATATTGAGGTAGTTTTGGACAAAGAGGATGATGGTGATGATGAGGGCATTGGACGAGATATTGGTGATCCATAATATGCTATAGAGAAGGTGCCATTGTAGGATATCCCCAAGGGAGTGACTATTCCCACACTTTAAGGAGTCCCTAAATAGCACACCTTCAGGGATATAGGCATTGTCACTTGTGCATGGGAAGAGGGTTACAACATTGGTTGATGGTGGGGCCACCCACAACTTCATTGATGATGCGCTTGTCACTAGGAGACGAATATCCATGGAGGATTTTGAGGGATTCATTGTGGTAGTAGAAGATGGATACAACATGATGTTCACTCAAACGATCAAGGGATTGGAAGTAAAATTTGGAAACTATACGTTGATCGATGAATTTTATGTCATGGATTTAGTAGATACTTGCGTGTTCTAGGAGTTCTAGAACAAGGGTGTACAATCAGTCATCCTAAGAAATATGTCGGCAGGTGCCTCTAGGATCATGTCTAACCAACACATGGAGGTCCTTTTTAGACATAGGGACATGTCGTGCACAACAAAGTGCTTGATCACCATGGATAAGCATCACATTATCACCAGCATTACCCTATGGATATCCAAGCATTGCTTGGAAAGCATGAGAGAGTTTTTGAACCATTCCCACCAGGAACACTTGGCAAAGGATTTGAGCATGTCATTGATATAGAAGAGGGGTCAAAGCCCATGATCACCACACCCTACAAGAATATGAAGAGGTAGTGTACTTCTCAAAGGTTGATATGCGATCAGGATACCACCAGATTCAGGTGATAGAGGAGTATATCCATAAAACAACATTTATGTGTCATTATGGGAACTATGAGCTTTTAGTCATGCCCTTCGGGTTGACTAAAGCACCAACTATGTTTCATTCATGCATGAAACATATATTCAATAAACAGTTGATAAAATTGTTATTGGTGCTCTTTGATGATCTTATCAATAGGTCGTGGAGGAAAATTTGAAGCATGTGGATGATATTCTCACCATTATGGAGGAGCAATCACTTTTTGCAAAGGATGCAATGTACAAGTTTGGGTTAACAAAAATACTTTATATGGGTTATGTGATTGGTGTTGAGGGAGTAAAGGTACATCAGGAGAAGATCCACAAAATATTAGATTGCCCCACCCCAAGATCACTCACATATCTTTGATGATTATTCAGGATATGCAGTTATTATAGGTGCTTTGTGAAAGTATTTTCACAATTGGATGTGCCATTGAAAAACCTCACCAAGAAGAGGGTGTTCCAATGGTCAGAGGATGCACAAGTATCATTTGATAGAATGAAGAGGGTGATGAGCACTTGCCCATTATTAACACTCCCACATTTCATACATCCTTTTGTCCTGGAGTGTGACACATCTGGTGAGGGGATAGGGACAGTATTGATGCAGAACCGACACCTGACCTATTTAGAGAGAAGAAAGCTAAGAGAACTAGAGAAGCTCTATCTGATATATGATAAGGAGATGTTGGCCATCATGTATGCATTGGACAAGTTCAAAAAGTACTTGGTAGGAGGATGTGTTTTTGTTAGGACTGACCACAATAGCTCAACATATTTCCTGGAGAAACGATATTTGAATGAGAGACAACATAAATGGGTGAGTAAGGTGTAGGCATATTATTTCTGTATTAAGTATGTAAAGGGGAAGAAGAATATAGTTGCTATCAAGGGATAATTTTAAGGATGGAAATTTATTTTGAAATGTAGAACCTTGGTGAATCTTACTGGTCCTTTATGTGTCAACTATAAATGTTTGGCGATATTTTTGTTAAAATATTCAAATTTCTAAGGATTTTATATAGTTTTTATAAAATTTTGGCAATTTTTAAGGTAAAATAATTTTTTCCTATAGAATTTGGTAGAATAATTTTTAGAATGGCGAATAGTTTTTTGGGAAAAATCATGGAAAATTATCCCATGGGAGAAATTTAGCCCCTAAAAGTTTCACTGGATGACGCTTTATCTATAAGACCTGCAACTTTCTCCATGACAAAGATCTCAACAAACTGGAAATCCATTATTTTGGTGGAATACTCCAATAACACCTTCTCCTATGAGATAATGGAGGGAATTATTCAAGATGATAGGTATAAAGTAGTATATGACATCATCTACTAAAAAGACATAATCTATCTTGTCCCTGAGTTCAAACTCAAGGACAATATTTTGAGGGTAGTACATGAGGCACGAATAGAGGGGCACCAGGGGTATCTGAAAACCTGCATGCAGGTGAGGGAGAGATTTTCTTGGAAGGGTATCAAGGAGGATGTACTTTGTCATGTGAGGGAGTGCATGACTTTCCAACAAAACAAGTCATAGTTTACACAATCAATGGGACTGCTTCAACCATTTTCAATTTCAGAGCATGGATAAAGTATTTGCATCTCAAGGATCATTGTTACAATACCACTCATCACATGTTCATCGAGATGATCCCATTCAATTCATTGTATGGATATGATTCTCCATCTTTTGTGGATTTGGCATTTGGAGAGATCATAGCTCCCAATGCCAAAGACTGGTTGAAAGAAAGTCAGGACATCTTGAGAGTGTTGAAGGAGAATTTGCACGCCACTCAAACTATGAAAAATATGTATGCGGAAAGGCATAGGGTAGAACACAACTTTGAGGTTGGGGACCTATTATTCCTCATGTTACAACCTTATATATAGTCATCACTAAAAAAGAGTGGTGTAGAGAAGTTGAAGCCTCACTTGTATGGATCCTATAGAGTGATCAAGAGAGTTGAGGAAGTAGCATATGAGATGGAGCTACCAAAGGATATCATGATCCAAAACACCTTCCATGTATCTTGCCTCAACAAGGCATTGGGACAACATGTCACAACTTTGGTAGATCTTCCTCCACTAGATGAAGAAGCAAACTTAGTTATAGCTCTTGAGAGGGTTGTAGATGTCAGGGAATGGAGGTTGAGGAGTAGAGTCATTCAATAGTACTTGGTTGTATGGAGAGGATTTCCCATGGAATATGCTACTTGGGAAGGAGAAAAAATCTTACAACTATTATACCATAATTTTCCACACTATTTTCATTGTGAGATGGCTTAGTCTTTGTCCCTGACATGAAATCTTAAATCCCAAGTTTCATCATCAAAGCCACTTAAAAAAAAATGTTTTTGTTTATATATTTGGGTCACCTTGGTGAAACATGTGTAAATATGTGCCTTTCTAGTGTACAACCCACAAATGCGCTCAAAAAACGTGAAAAGCAAAATAATTCCACATTTTCAGGCGGGGATTTTAGTTGGGTTCATTTCCCAACCTATTTGAGCCGGTACTGAATGATATTCAACCTCCTTAACCTATTGAGGATTGTATAAAGGAACCTTTGGGGGCATGCATGAGGGGGACAACCTAGTTGCTAATTTATGTTGAAGAAATTCCAAGTCTATATATTCCCCTTCATCCTCTGAGTAGTATCCCCCTGATTTAGAGCCCTTGTTCCAACATTCATTCCTTTTCATTATGTGACCATTAAGTGTCTTCCTATCCTTATTTGGTCATCAAAGGAAGGGAAATATGGCTAAGCGATGCTTGAAGGAGATTTTGGAGGAACCTGGATGGTTGGATTTGGGGTAGTGTCGATGGTTGGAGTCAAGTTGTAACCACTTCTTACTATTTTTAATAAACAGTTATGTTTTCCCCATACTTGTGTAGTATTGATTCCACTTGTTTATGTATGTATAATTAATCTTCACATTTGAATATATATATCAGTTACTTGTATGATTTTATTCTATAACTACCTTGTTGCAACACCTTCTTGATATTCTTTTGCAGGTTAGCATAAGCATGAGTCAAGAGCAATACAAGGGTTGAGAGTGAGGAATGACATCGAATGTAAGGATAAAAGGTGTGGAAATTTCTTTCCTCTATGATAAATTAGTTATTTCATTACAATTCTTGTGCGTGGATTAGGGTTATGTATTTGACTTGGTCAATCTATGTTGTTACATGACCCAAAGTCACAGGGGAAAAATCTAATAACAAAATTAGCGATGATATTGGGGACTTCTTCCTAGTTTGGGTCAGTCTTAAGGTTTCTTGTTTTTCTCTTATTCTTGTGATTTTATGTGTTTTTTGGATTTGATTTATAAAGCATTATCCTTTTAGAAAATTTTATCAAATTTCTGGAAGCCATCCTTCTGGAGGGGATATTTATTCTTTCTAAAATTCTGAGCCCATCCACAAATTTCTCCTTTATAACCCGTGGAAATCCACAATTTTCCAGTGTATGACCCACATATATCCATGAGTCCTTATATACACAGTCGCGAACCTATGTAAGATTTTAATTTTTGAAAAGCATGTCTCTCATATCGAAGGTGTTGGTTGGTTGTTCAATTTTGGTTGAGCCTCCTAGGTGTCTTTCTTCTTTATTTTTTCTTTTTCAAGTCCTTGAAAACTTCTAAGTCACAGAAAAGGTCTTTCTCTTGGTTTCCCAATGTTCTTGGATTAATTTTATCTTGAATTTTAAAGTGAAATGATTTTCATTTTTAAAAAATAGTGTATCCTACAGTTTCTTTTAGCATCTTTTGTTAGTTTTTCTTTGATAGAAAGAAAACAAAAAAATCTTAGTTTTATGGTAGTTAGGTCTCTGTCAATTTTGCATTTTCATTTTCATTTGAGAAATAAAAATATGTTGTCCTAGGATTTTGTTGTCTTCTCACCTTAAAAGCATTTCAAAATAAAAATAAGAAAGAACATCCTTTTTTTTCTTCTTTTTCTTTTCTCAAAAGGTTGCATTGCCATCTTGCATTAGAAAGAAGAAATTTGCATTTAAAGGTTTGAAGGATTGTTCATGCATTTTCTTGTTGAAACTCTTTTTCATTTGAAGAATTAGTGGAAAGTTTTCTTTTCCAGTTTTCTTATAAGTTTCATTTTTGCAAGAGTCTCAAAAAACATTAGTTTCTCTCTATACCCTTTGAGTAAGAAAAAACACTAAAACAAATGCTAAACATAAAATGTACTAGACTTTGTTTCTAGGGTTCACAAACAAGTTTAGGGTGAGGGCCTTGGATTAGGATTAGAGAGATAACTATCCAATTCCATTGAGAAAACATAGGAATATGAGTTTGGGAGATTCAAATCTAATTTTTCATATAAGTATAGCTGGGATCCTCCTCTAACACAAGAGATAAACACGAAGTCACATAAAGGAGAGTTGAGGAGATTCCCCTCAAAATCTTAACTGAGCATAGTGGAGAGATCATATATTGGAATTTTTTATAGTTCTTTTACCTCCACGAGAGGTGACACTTTTGAAGATTCAAGATTTGTTACCCCACACATACGTTCAATCCTAAATATAAAATGTACCCCCCCGGATGCTAACTACATGTTGGAAGCATAGTTTCTTTTCCTAGGGATCTAAGAGGTGACTATGGGGGTTTGTTGTCGTACTTGGGGAAGATTTCATATCACACTTTTCAGTATTATTGGAGGGTTCCCCATGAAGCATGGGTACTTGCACCGGATAAGGATGGTTAGTGGAGGTCGGGATAACTGCTTCTCACTCCTTTGTTCATTGGTCCATGAGACTTAATCAACCCGTGCCTTCGTCCTAAAGGTCCCTTTCCACTTTTTCATTGATTTTGTTGAGAAACCTAGACATGTAGGGCGTAAGCCGAAGCTCCTTGTAATATTTCCAAGGGAGACCACCTTACTCATATGTGCCCTGAGATTCAAGTGGTACAAAGAGCGTGGTCCTTGTCTGAAGGCCCTTCTAGTTCTGAGTCATCTTTGATTTCCCAACAATCTATTCAATCATTCACTGATGAAGTGGTCATGTTGATGCAATCTTCGGCCAATACTACTCTCATTTTAGGTGGTGATGCCTATCTTGACCATGTTGTCTCATATCCTGTTCAACCAATGGTTGAGGAATTGGTTGAGTCGATGAAATATTCGGTCGATCCCACTCTTCTCTTGGAGAGTGACCAGTCTACCAAAGTGGTCAGGATGATGCAATATTCGGCCGATCCCACTCTCCTTTTAGGGAGTGATGCATCTTTTGACTATGTCCTTAGCATTTCCCATTCAGTACCTTCTGAATAATGAGGCATTCAACTCTCTTCGAGTACACTCCCTTCAAGTACTAGGATTCTTTCCTTTGATTGGAATAATCTTGTGGAGCCTCACCTTCCTTCTTCTCCACCTTTCCATATAAGGTTTATGTTTGAATCTATGTTTAAAGGAATTCGTTGATGTGTTGTAGATGAAGGATCCTCTGCAAGTATTTTATTCTCCTCTGCTTGGAAAGTTTTGGGTTCTCCCAAGCTTTTGTCAACTACCAGTGAGTTGTTGGCTTTAGACATAAGACCTAGTGAATGTTTGGGGATTCTTCCTCAGTTGCATATCAGGTTAGGTGGGAAGACCACCCTATTTGATTTTTTAGTGGTTCCAAGCCTTTAGACTTTAATATTCTTCTTGGGAAGGATAATTTTTATGCTATGAAGGTGGTGGTGTCTACACTCTTTCATGTGATGAATTCCCCTCACAATGAAATCATTTTCACTATTGATTAGATTTCATATGATAATTACCACCTTAGTTCTATTTTATTTCAATTTCCCCCTTTGTGTGTTCCTAATGTTCGAGTATGCTCTTCCCCAAGATTTTGTCAACTACCAATGAGTTGTTGGATTTAGACAGAAGACCTAGTGAATGTTTGGGGATTCTTCCTCAGTTGCATATCAAGTTAGGTGGGAAGACCACCCTAGTTGATCTGTTAGTGGTTCCAGGCCTTTAGACTTTAATATTCTTCTTGGGCATGATAATGTTTATGCTATGAAGGTGGTGGTGTCTACACTCTTTAATGTGATGCATTTCCCTCTCAACGGAAGCATTTTCACTGTTGATTAGATTTCATATGATAATTACCAACTTAGTTCTATTTTATCTCAATTTCCCCCTTTATGTGTTCCTAATGTTCGAGTATGCTCTTCCCTGTCATGGGTGAATTATGGGGAGTCTCATCCTCAATGTTTAATTGCTCCTGAGATGGGATATTTATAATTATGTTTTCCTTCTCGAGACAAGGTCTCGATAATTGATCATGTGGTTTATCGAATGGGGGATTGGGCCCGAGTAATCTGATGCTTCCTCTTGAGTCTCATGTTACTATTTTTGAGACCTCAATCCTTGGTATTTGTGTGTTGTTGAGCCTTGATTTCATGGATGTTGAGTTTCCTTCAGATGAGGCTATCGTTGAAGCTATGATTATGGATCCTTGACCTCTTCCTGAAATGGAATATTTACAGGTTGGTTACCAAATAATCCCTTGGTTTGAGCCTAGCAATGGGCTCTACCTAGATAAATAATATGCATAATACACATGACTATGCGATATTCTATACATATTGTACTTTAGGGTTCCTTGTTTTCAAGTTCTGTATCCCTTAGTACATATTTTTATTCGAGGCTTATATATTGGAATTATTAACTTTTGGGTAAGTGTTTTTGGTATTATACACATGAATTTGAAAACATTTTCTTTGGTACATTTTTGTTCCATGTTGATCAGTTCTAACAACTAATGATCTCGAACCTGGCATATAGGTTATATTTTCCTCTCCATGCATTTTTGTGTTATCCATTTTTTGTTTCATTTTTCATTAGGATTGACCCCACTGAGTTACGATGCATAACCTTCTCTAATTTTTAGAAGTGTCATAATTTATGTGGTAGATATTACCTTCCATAGGCATCCTAGTTTAGAAATTATTTTTATTCTGGCGGCCATGTTGCAAATTTTATATTAGGCTTGGGAGTCCTATTTAGTCTCGCCATGACTTTGCGTTGAAGCTGCATATCTTTTTCTCAGTATTTTTAAGGCCATTACCCGTGGGACTGCCTCAAGCATATGTTGTTACGTATGTCAACACCTTTTTGGATTCTTCATAGGCATTTTGTTCTTTATTGTCTTATAGAGTAGGTTTCATTCCTCCCGCACTATGCATCTATCTAGATTAAACACATAATTTCCATAGGATCCACCCCATTCATTTTCAACATCATACCTTCAAGAAACTTTAAAGGTGTTGTTTATAGATGGTAGAGCTCACCTCTTAATGGGTGTCCTAGTTACTACCTTAATGAACTTTTTGACACCCGTGTTGTAGTTGTTTTAGTAGGCTCTAAATACCTTTTAGTCTTTTCATGAATTTGTGTTGAAGCCTCATATCTTATCCTCAATATTATTTTGGTCAATACCTATGAGGCTCCCTCATTTGTGTGTTTGAGTTTTAATTGCATTGCATGTTAGCCACTCACGATTTTAGGCCTAATGTCGGCTTCAATTTGCTATCATTCAACCATTTTCTTATGCATTCTTACCATTTGCTAGCCTTGCAATTTATGCCTTTTCCACTCGACACCTTTATCCCTAGATGAGACATTCCCCTGAGTGTCCTTATCTTGCACATGCTTCCTTGCATTGGGCATAGGTATGTTCCTTTTGATTTGGAGCTAGTTTTCTTTCCGGTGACACTCATTTCCTCCACTGTACTATAACACTTTATTTTGTATTTTTTTTTAGGATTTAATAATATGAAAAAGACAAAAAAAAAGGAGGGGGAAAACATCTATCTCTTTTTATTGTTAAATTTTTTTTCTCCCTTGAACAAAGAACAATCTTGAGTTAGTACCTCAGTATTTTGGGTTCAATATGGATTTAGGAGACATTTTCTCATTATTGAGGATAATATCCCCCAGTTGGTTCTTCTTCCAACCATATGGAGTGTTTGTGGATGCCTCCTGTATCACAAATTTATCCCATTTTGTAGTCATGTTTCCTAAGTTAAATGTGTCGTGCTTTTGTTCAAGTGAAGTTTCAGCTTGAGCTGACCATTCTATAATAAGTCTCTGACCTTTCAATTTGGCCTTCTTGAGTCCGTCAAGTTCATATCATTATCCCAAGTATCTATGTCTTTTACGCATGCTAGTATAGAAGGTACCCATTGAATTCTTGCTAGAGAGTCTTCTCTTATTGACTCAGAAACATTGCTCTGAGAGTATGACCTAGAGTAGCACCCTGGGCCTATTTCCATTATTGATAGGTGAACTTGCACTCAATAGATGACAAACCATCATTGGTTTTTGAAAGAGCGATTCCCCTTGTGTTCGATGTCAACAAGAATCATCACATATAGGGATTCATGAAGTAACTTGATTTTGATTTGACCCCATGAGTGGATTCCTCGCCTTTGTCAGTAGTATTGATTATTGGATATTATTAAGAGAGTCTTTGTCATGAACTATCACATTTGGTGCATGTCACAGTCATACCTCATTGTGGTCCTTACAATATGTTCATCCGATTTCTTCCAAATATTTGTCCTTCTACTACTCAAGCTGGACAATGGAGGGTTCCTTAATATCTTCCATCCAAAGGATCTCTTCCTATCGACTTCAACACATTTTTCTCTAGGATAGGTATCTAGAGTCATATTTGGTACCTTGGGGATTGCAGTCATGTTGGCGCGTGCATGTGAATAGGGTCAAGACCTTGGGTTCAAGGTAAGTTGTCCAAAGAAACCCTACAAATACTGTATCTTTCGGCATCACCTACGAGTGGGTGAAGTCTCAACCGAGCTATCTTTATGGGTATTGCAGGAACCAAGACTCTACAACATTAAGGGAACGAAGAAAGACATGCTCTATAATATCTAATATACCCTTTCACTCATGGTATTCTAGTTAATCTGTCCTCATTAGTAAATTCTTTATGCGTATTAGGTTAGATTCTTATCAAATAACATTTAAACATATAATCAATGTTACTGTGCATGAATCTTTCAACATTATCCTTAAAGATAAACATTCATCATAGGAAAAGAAGAGATCAACATCATATCAACATCACAAATACATGAGTTAACCTATTATAAACATGAATAACTATTTCATAGAATAAATCGACACAAGGTTACCCTGGTTCACCCCCTCCTGGGATACATCCACATAGATTTGCCTCTTTATTATAGTTAATGGATTTTGATGTGCTCTGTGCTACAATAGATGTTCAATATAGATTTCGTTGGTTACATTCATGGATTATTTAAACATAATATCCTACAATCACAACATTTAATCTATGCTTTATGATATTGTGGTTGTCACTTCGACCTCTAAACGTCTCCTCTACTCTCTCGAAATTATCTCTATCTAAATCTCCCTTAAATTCTTAACTGTATTCCCTTTTACCTTAAGTTTTATTTCCAACTTGGAATGAGTTGTATCACACTCCTACTCTATTGGTGACAACTAATTATGATCTGGATATACCTCATGATCGATTGGTTTTCCTATATTTTACGGGATTTTGTTCCTTCTTGTCTCCCCTCTTCTTCTCTTTCTTCTCTCTTCCTTCTTGATCTTCTTGGTCCTACACCTTTTCTCTGTGTGTCATTTCTTCTCTTTGTTCTCTATTCAACATGTCTACCAAACATGCCCCTAACAGTCACATGTGGCTCGTCCCGAGACACTTAGGCCATTTGTGTCGTGCTATTCCATGTCTTAATGACTTTCCATAGGCTTTCCTTCACTACCTATACTACTGTTGTGACTTCGGCCTCCTTGTTCACAATTTCTTCCATTGTCTGTGTCGTTAAGTTATTTAGTTTGGATTCATTGTCATGTTCTACTACTGTCGTGCTGGTTGGTGTGGTAGCTAGGTCCTCCATTACCTTGAGTGCCTCGTCCTGTCATGGTCGCAAATCCTATGTGACCTTTCATTGCTCTTCCTTCAATTGTTCCACTGCAATATTTAGTTTCCCGTTCACCAACAGTGCTTCCATTCTTTCTATTGGTGGGAGCATATTTGTGCACTCAGCGGCTTGACTCATTTGTTCATATGCAACCCTGATTTGCTCATCCAACGCTTGCAACTCTGGGGTGTTCATCATCTCTGGCCATATGCACGTGCCTTCTTTGCATATCTTTATACACTCTTGTTCTACATGTTTAATATTCACCATCGTTGTCTATGGAGTCCTTTCCCTCTTCGCTCTTTCTTACGGTGGTGTCCCTGGTGTTGAATTCACTTTCAGTTTAGTAATCTTCTTGCGAAGGCCCTCGATATCCTTGTCAATCTTCCCTACTTGTTCTTCAATTGTGGCTTCTACCCCCATTGGTACTTCTAGAACTTATTTATATAATTTTTGTACCACTGCTTAAACTTTCTGCACCAGTTTCTCAACTTCCTCCTTTTCTTTCCTTATTTCTTCGGCCTTTTCCTCTGTTGCGTTCTTTTCCTATTGATATTTCTTAGCCTTCTCTTATCCTTCAAGCTTCTCCCTGTTAGCTTGTTCTGCCTCATTTTTTGATTTACTTTTCTCCTTTTCTGCAAGTTCTACTCGTTCTTATACTGCAAACTTTTATTGTAGCACAATGTTGTATTGTCTCTGTAGTTCCTCTTTCTTTTCTTCCGCCTTTGCTATTTCTATGTCTACAATGTCTACATGAATGTGTAACTCCTACATAATCATTACATGTAAGATTTGTAACACTTCGGTACCTATCTGGGATACTACTAAGTCCATGTAACTTAGTCCTATTGATTATTTGGTTTGGTTTTCATTGATGTCAACCCTTGAAGAAAGTCTAGTAGAAAATTTCGGTAGCACAAAGGTTTGGGTAATGGACCCAAGTTTGTTTGATGTATAATGGTATGTGTTTTAATACACTTTAAGGTAATAATATTCTATATGGATAGTACATGTCATTCCATTTCCAGCGGTATGTGGAACGTCACATAACTCCTCACGATTATATATTTATGGCCATGTGAAGTTGGAGAACCCTCATGAGTCATCTAGAAGCCCCAAAAGGTCAAACTAGTCAAAGTGGTTGCAAAGAAGAAATTATTTAAATAATAAAGTGAAGTGATGAGTGCACTATAAGTCAAAGTGGACACAAAATAAATTATTTAAATAATAAATTTAATGGAGAAATTTCTAAGCGGACAAGTGGTTAGAAGTGGGTTAGCCATAAAATAAGGAAAGTAGTTTAAGATGGTTAGAAGGTAACCCCTTGAGGAAGCTACATAAACGTATTAATAAGAGGCAAGGGTCTCTCATTTTAATTACACTTGAGCATATTGAATATCTATAAGTGACTTAGGTAACTGAAGGATATCTAAGGCAAATTTCATAGGGAAAGTGAAGTAAAGAAGGCTGAAATTCAAGGGAGGATAAATTCTTTTGATGATACTTTCTAAGGTATGTTCTTTATAGGTCATCTTACCATTTTCACAATAACGTTTATTCTAGAATGATTCAGACTACAAAATATGGAGGTCGTTGAGGAAACATATCCAAGTAGCTATGATAAAAAAATGTAGATTGTGGGTCATTGTATTTCTAGAGTTACACTCCATGGAAAATAGGGTTTGTGGCTAGTCCCGAAGCTAGTCTAAAATAGGTGTTTGGGTAAAAACATCATAACGTATTCATAACAGATCCAAATTCAGTAAGACCAAATGTATTGGTTAGAGTACAGTCTTTAGTATTTTTTGTACCATTTTCAGATCCATACAACAAATATTCTGTGTGGGGCACGCTCTATAAGATCACTCTCTAGAATAAGCCATAATTCAACAAGGTATGCCATTTTTCTATAACTCCTTTTCTGAGAGGTTCCAAGCAGTGAAACCTAGAGGAATTCCATAAAAGACATTGGATAACATTGTGTACTATTTTCAGATCTTTATTCATTACAGGTACATAGTTATGATTATTTCAAGTTAGGGTTGTTGACTAATCCAAAATTAGTCATGTGAGACTAAAGTAAAGTTTGATGAAAATGTTAGTCTCTTGTTGTTAAATTTAAGGAAGGTTTGCATGTATGTAATCATATACACCACACCTATTACAGAGTTACAAATCAGATTTGGATGATGAAATTGATGAGGGATTTTGGTTGAGGTACATGTTGGGTCCATGGTTGAGACAAGTAGTTGATGAGTTGGCACATACATGAGGTGTATAGTTGATGATGTTGGTAAATCTTAATGAGTCATAGATTATGTGTATTTGATGCATGATTTGTACATATTTGGTGCATGTTTGATGCACTCGTTGATGGTACAATTTGGTGCATGGTTGATGCACTTGTTTATGGTATAGGTTGATTACATGTTGTTTATGGTACATGTTGATTACAATTTTTTTGGTGCAGGTTGATTGGTACAGGTTTACAACATTATATATCGTAGTGATAGTGTGACAATGGTTCCATGATTCTACTTCTACTTCAGGGCGGTTGGATGGGGTAGGGACAGGTGGTTGTAGCTGAAGAACATAGGGGGTTGTAGCCTCCTTTTGGTTGTAGCCAAAGAATTGGGGAGTTGGAGCTTCCCTCAATTTGTAGGCTGAGAAACTAGGGGTTTTGAGCCTCCTTCCAGTTGCAGTTGGAAAAAAAGGGAAGTTTGTGCTTCCAATGAATGTAATTCTTAAAAACATATAAGAAAAAGTGTTCTGTGGTTTTGTCCCACTTTAGGTTTCCATGTAAAAACACTGGTGTAGTGTGTATGTGTATGATTTCTCATCTGTTCATTGTTTATTTACTCTGCAATTATTGGATGATAATGATACATTGATATAACACTTGCATTTTATGGTTAAAAAAGATTAAATTTCTCTATTACTGATTCACCCCCCTCTTAGTAATCCAACAATTGGTATCAAAGAAGGTTCCTTCAGGAAACAGTTTAACCACTAGAAGGAGATCATGGATTATTTTGAGAATGGAGTACCATTGTTTAATGGTCAGAATGGTTTAAAGTATGAGCTATGGAGTGGAAGGATGAAATTATTTTTACAGGAACATGGGTATTATATTTGGCTATTAGTCGTTACAGGCTATGATAGTTCAAAAAGGGCAAAGACTGCAACCAAGAAGGAATTGAAGAAGAATGAAAAAATAGCAATGGATTTCATCTGGGATGGATTACCTAATCCGGTAAGAGAAAATGCTGGTAAACATTCATCATCCAAAGAAGGTTGGGATAAGTTACATGATATATATTCTTCACCCATCACAGATTCAGAAAATGTCAAAGAAGATGCAGGTATAGATCAAGAAGAAATAAGTTCACCATGTCAAACAAATTCAGAAGATGAAGAGTACATAATCAACAGAGGTATGTTGTTTTTCTTTAATTGTGAAAAATATGGACATCTTGAAATAGAATGCCATGAAGGAAATGAGACAGAAAAACTAATTGAAAAATAAGACAATTATGAAGAAGAATTGATCAGTGATTTAGATGAGCTAAGAAAAGAAAGAGAAGAAAACAAGTCAGTCAAGAAAGCATTGATGAAACAAAAGGAAAGTGCTCACATTTTTGAAGAATCCAAATAGGTCATCAAGAAATTAAGAACTCAGCTAGAAGAAGCTATAAATTCGAAGAAAATCTTAAATATCAAAAGAAGTATTTGGAAGCCAACATAGCATCACAGAAGGAAGAAGTAGAAATGAGAGAAAATATATTGACATATCATCTTAAGGAAAGAAATAATGATCTAAACCATCTTGAGGCAGAGTTTGGTCAAGAAGAGAAAGGACTTGAAGAAGAAATAATCACATTAAAAATCCATTTTGAAGAAGCAAAAAGAACAAAAGAAGTCATGAAGTCTCAGATATTGAAGAAAGAAGAAGAGGTTGAGAAGCTTGAAGAAAAAGTTGTCACATTGAGAAGTAAAATCGTCAAGGTCAATAAGTACGTCGAAGAGACAGAAACAACCACATCAGTTATAGATAATGAATAGAAGCACTCTAGGTTGCTAGAAAAGAAGAATGAAGAAAATAGAAAGAGTTATGCAGAAGTACTCAAAGGAAGGAATCATGGTCAACCAGAATCTAAGAAAATTATTAAAGATACATATTCAAGAAGACCATCCATGTTCAAGACACAAAGAAGCTCCAATCATGATCATGATCAGTCAAGGAAAAAATTTAGAAGGAATACACCACAAAGAATATCATTCACTCCCAGGTATGCAAATTTATTTTATGGTCATTGTTTTTATTGTACTAATTTTGGACATAAGGTTGCATATTGTAGGGGTTATAAAAATGTTCAAGCAAGAAATGCTTGTGTGGCCCCATATAACATTGAATGTTACAGATTTCATAACTATGAACACATAGCTAGTGATTGTAGAATCATGATTGATACTTCCATGAAAGAGAACACTGATATCGGATATAAGAAAGTATGGATAAGAAAACCCAAAGAACAGGTGAATAATGACCAACTCCCAAAGATCACAATATTTGCAATAAAACGAGATGAAAAAAATTCTACAGAGAAAAAGAAATATGTCAGATATAGAAAGGTTTGGAAAATAACTGAAAGAAAAGAAGGAAAGGTAAATAAGGAATAGGTTCAAGAGATTGTACTTTCAGGAATTGTAGTGAAAGATGAATCCACAGATAGAAAAAAAGAAGTCAGATCTCAAATAGATGATGTATCTACCAATGAAGATGATGATGAATACACATCAGAGTAGGAATTGTTCTGATACATCTGGCTTAGAGAGTCCTAGGTAAAATTAATATTAGACAGGGGGAGTCTATGTGATAGTTGTGACAGGTCAAAGAACCATCCTTTGAGCAACTTGCAAAGTTTGAGTAGATAGATCCAAAGAAGTCAGTTAGAAGAAGTAAAATTTGATAGTTGTAGTAGTGAATACTTCATGATAGTATAGTAATAAATGGGTCAACATTATGGACAATTGTGCAGTAGACTCTTGGAAAATATGGACATAGATGGATTTGTAAGAACACTTAGTAGGTTTGGATAGATATATGATAGTGGACGATAGCATGGATTCATAGATTGGTTCATATAGTGGTTCAGAGACAAAGGACCATTATGGATGTTAATTACACATGAAATGGCTTGAACAATGTTAATGGATTCCAAATTGACATATATTTTTTGGACACATGCAG
Source organism: Picea engelmannii (assembly GCA_009831015.1). Classification (NCBI taxonomy): domain Eukaryota; kingdom Viridiplantae; phylum Streptophyta; class Pinopsida; order Pinales; family Pinaceae; genus Picea; species Picea engelmannii. The sequence goes on from ML776941.1 coordinate 2,141,635, forward strand.
TGCATACAATAGTTCACATTCAAAACAAGGTAATGCTCAAAAACAACAATACCAAAACTCCCTACGAGATATGGAAAGGAATACCAACAAATGTGAAGCACTCCAGAATATTTGGAAGCAAATGCTACATCAAAAAATAAGATGGCAGAATGGGAAAGTTTGACTCTCGCGTGGAAAACAAATTACTTGTTGGTTACTCATGTAAAAGGAAAGCATAAAAGTGTTACAATCTGATATTGAAAAAAGTTGTGGAAAGCATAAATGTAACAATTGATGAAATAGGTGGACGAGAATCAAAGGAAGAAGAAAATGAATCAGTGGAACAGATTTATGAAGAAGAAGAAAAAGATGAAGAATAAGTAGAAGAGGAATATGAAGAAGATCATACATAAGTAGAAGAGCAAGTTCATCAAGTTCCTCTAAAGACACCTAGAAAACGAGTACAAAAGAATCATCCTTTAGATCAAATTATCGAAAACAAGGATGCAGGAGTTGAGACTAGAAGAAGAATTCATTCACCAGAACAAATGCACCTAACACTCTTATATATGATTGAACCAAACAATTTTGAAGAGGCCAGCAAGGATGCATTCTGGAATAAGGCCACGGATGAAGAATTGGATCAAATAGGGAAGAATGACACTTTGGAATTGGTTCCAAGACCAAAGAATAAGAATGTGATTGGAACAAAGTGGGGTTTCATAAATAAATTAAATGAAGATGGACATGTTACAAGGATCAAATCTAGATTGATATGTAAAGGATACACACAGGTTGAAGGAATCGAATTTGAAGAGACATTTTCCCCAACTTCCAGAATGGAAGCAATCTGATTGATTTTAGCTTATGCATGGTCCAAGAATATTAAAGTGTATCATATGGACATGAAATCAACTTTTATGAATGGGGAACTTGAAGAAGTCTACATCAAACAACCAGAATGATTCCAATTGTGATGGAATGAAGATTATGTGTGCAAATTGATGAAGGACTTGTATGGTCTAAAACAAGATCCTAGAGCATGGTACTCTAGACTGGATAAATATCTATAAAAGGAAGGGTTCAGAAAAGGAAGTGCAAATAACAACCTCTACATCAAGGTAACTCAAGATAGTATTTTAATAATTGAAGTTTATGTTGATGATATTATTTTTGGAATTAATGATGACAAATTAAGCCAAAAATTTGCAAAGGATATGCATAATCAATTTGAAATGTGATTACTTGGAGAGATGTCCTTCTTTTTGGGTCTTTAGATATGTCAAAGAAACCAAGGAATTTTTATTTCTCAAACTAAATATACCACATAAATTCTAAAGAGGTTTAGAATGGAAGATTACAAACTAGTTACCACTCCTATGCAAACCAGTTGCAAGTTGAGCAAAGATGATGATTCAAAGTCTACAAACCAAAGGAAATACATGTCAATGATTGGTATCTTACTATATGTGAAAGCATCTAGACCAGATGTAATGCAGGCAGTTGTACATGTGGCATTATTTCAAGTAGTGCCAAAGGAATCACATGTATTAGCAGTGAAGAGGATTTTAAGATATCTCAAAGGAACATAAGAGTTTGGATTATGGTATCCAAAAGGAACTGATCTATCACTTATTACCTACATAGATGTGGTTTGGGAAGTTTGCATTGATGACTGACGAAGCACTAGTGGAACAAAGTTCTACTTGGGTGAGTTTTTAGTATATTCATTAAGTAAGAAACAATCATCAATATCTTTATCTACAACTGAATTAGAGTATATTGCAAGATCAGGATGTTGTACTTAGAGTCTATGGATGAAACAAACTTTGAGAGATATACAGGCTGAGTATTATGATCTCATTCCAATCTATTGTGATAATACAAGCATCATCAGTATCTCAAAGAACCCGATGATGCACTCCAAGACAAAGCACATTCCAATAAAGTATCACTTTCTATGGGAACATGTTGCAGAGAAGAACATCAAAGTTGAATATGTGGGGACAAAATAACAAGTGGTAGACATATTTACAAAATCGCTTCCAACGGAAGCCTTTGAGTATCTTCGCGAGAGACTCGAAGTAATTTCTACTCTAATATGAATGCTTTTGAATTATTATCTTATATGTCTTAGATTTACACGAGGAACCACCATAAAGAGGAAAGTTCAGGTTGGGAGATGATTTTCAAGAAGAGTTCAGTCAGGGGGAGTAGCCCTGGATGGAAAGATACCTTTTCCATTGATGACAAAGGGGGAGAGATTTATCAGATGCAAAGGTAAATGCTTGGAGAAAGAGGACATAGGCATGGTTCCAGGGGGAGCAACGGTCGCAGGGGGAGCATGAGTGTTATGACTTCAATATTGCATCAGAGTGTTTCCATCAATGCTAAAGGGGAAGAGTTTTTATTATTTGGGTTGGTTGTCATTGATGTCAACCCTTGAAGAATGTTCGGTAGAGAATTCCGATAGCACAAAGGTTTGGGTAATGGACCCATGTTTGTTTGATGTATAATGGTATGAGTTTTAATATATTTGAAGGTAAGACTATTCTAGATGGATAGTACATGTCATGCCATTTCTGGTGGTATGCGGAACATCAAATAACTCCTCGCAATTAGAGTGTTATGGCTATGTTGTAACATCCCCAACCACCACTAGTCTAGGCAACACCACTTATTGGACATATCTCTTAGCTCTGATAACAATTTTGTGACATCCCTGATCCTAAACCAACAGGCCAGGCCATGCCACTGAATAACCTTTATGATCTGATACCAATTTACAAATTTATATGCAATAATATCTAATGACTATTTATCAGATACAACATTATGTTCATGCGAATTATTCATGAAAAAATAATCATTAGAACATACAGACAACATATGAACATAGATGACATGTTATAACCATACACAGATCAATGCAGAAATAACTGTAAGACTACACATACAACATATATGATATATCCAGGTATTACTCATCAATTATAACACATGTACAGTTATGCAATATACAATCAACAGAGAGGTTTGGTACTTATATTTCAATAGATTACCACCAATTGTGTGCAGACCTTCCACGAACCTCCCAGCCTTAGACCATGTTCATCATCACGCTTAGCAGTGGGTCACCCCTGAGCTGGGACTAAACTCCACCCAGGGAAAATGAATCCTATACCTAGGCTAAGGCTATGGGAAAGTGCACTGTGCAACTTGAAGGATTCTCTCCAATGAGCCTACTTACTCCCACTGCTCACAGACTCTCATTCCCCACATTTTTTTCCCAACCCAAGAATATTCACCTTCATTATTCCACAGTCCATTGACTGCCCCACTCCCCTTTGAGGGATTCAACAACAGGTTGGATTAGGAATTCTCATAGCTCCGAAGCTCGTACTAGAATCCCTCCAGGAGAAATCACTTCCCAACAAATTATCTCACCTGGAGAGAGTTGACCATAGGCCTGACAACCTGCCTCTTCAACCCACAACCACCAAAAATCGGGTAAGGCAAGGGGGCGACTCAACAATTTACAAAGGTTCACAAAGGCGGAAATGGATTTGGCTACGTACTTGTTAAGTGTGTGTGTGAACTACACAATGGATGGCCAGCATGATGAGGATGAACTCGTGGGAAAATAAATGGCCAAACTGGTTAGATTGTAGAGAGAGATCAAGGAAAATGGTGAGAATGGTCAGCCTACAGAATCATGAGAGAGCTGTAATGGTGAAAGAGAACTCCTCAGGAAGGTGGCCAGAATGGTTCATGAACCCCCAAAAAAGGTGGAACTTCCCACATAAATCAACATGCGTCCTGGGTGATGCTTGGATCTCCAAGAGCACGCTCCTCTCCACTTGGAGTTTGTTCCTCCCCTCAAAGGAACTTAGGATAACTGGGTTTATTTTCCAAACTTTAGTACTTTTCAGAAATACATTGTAATGGCCCAACTGTTACTCGATCTTCTAGTCTATCCCAACTCAATGGTGTTCTGCATGGCCTCCCATACAAAGCTTCGTAGGGTGGCATTCCGATGGAACTATGAAAACTGTTATTGTAGGCAAACTCTACCAAAGGTAGGTACTTCTCCCAC
>ML776941.1:2146616-2187421 GCA_009831015.1 Picea engelmannii
TACTCACTCATAAACTCACTCCATCGCCTTTGCCTGGCATTCAGATCTCTTTGAGTGAAGAGATGTTTTAAACTTTGATGGTCCGTTTTGAGCTCAAAGTTTCGCCCCACAAGATAGTGCCTCCAAATTTTTAGAGCTAGCATTACAACTGCCAACTTTAAATCACGAGTCGCGTATAACTCTTCATGCTTCTTCAAATTCCTTGACGCATAGGCTATCACTCCTCCATCCTGCATTAGCACGGCTCCCAACCCTTGCTTCGAGGAATCCGTGCAGACCGTGAAGTCCTTTTCCATATCCGACACACGTAGAATTGGCGCACTAGTTAGTAACCTCTTAAGCTCAATGAATGCACTATCACACTCTTTTGTCCATTCATACCTGACCCCCTTGCGTTGCAAAGTGGTGATGGGTTTCAATATTTTTGAGAATCCTTCCACAAATCTCCGGTAATAACCTTCTAGCCCCATGAAGCTTCTCACCTCATGGGAATTTTTCGGCACTGGCCACTCCATAATGGCCTTTACCTTTTCTGGGTCCACAGAGATTCCTTCGCCGGAAATGATATGACCTAAATAGTGGATATCTTTCTAGAAGAAGGAACACTTCGACAGCTTCCCATACAATTTGTTCTCTCTAAGGCAGGACAACACTATTCACAAGTGTTCCTCATGTTCTCCTTCATTCTTGGAATAGATGAGGATGTCATCTAGAAAAACTTGTACAAATCGATCTAAGTACTTCCGGAATACGCCGTTCATGAGGCTCATGAATACTGCTGGCGCATTGGTCAATCCGAAAGGTACTACAACGAACTCATAATGTCCAAACCGAGTTCGAAAGGCAGTTTTTGGAATATCACCTTCCTTAATCCTTAACTGATGATACCCTGATCGCAAATCGATCTTTGAGAATATCCCTGCCCCTTTCATCTGATTGAAGAGGTCATCTATTCATGGCATCGGGTACCTATTCTTCACTGTAGCACAGTTCAAGTCCCTGTAGTCTATACACAGTCGTACGGATCCATCCTTTTTCTTTACAAAAATTTCCGGTGCATCCCAGGGTGAGACACTGGACCTTATTAGCCCTAAGTCCAGTAACTCTTTCAACTGCATTTTCAATTCATAAAGTTCTGGCGCTGTCATCCGATATGGAGTCTTGGAGATTGGTTCTGCACCAAGTTTTAGCTCAATAGTAAAATCAAGCTCCCTCTCAGGAGGTAACCCTGGTAACTCGTTCGGAAAAACATCCTGAAATTCTAACAATACCGGGTACTGATCCAATGAGGGTCCCTTCTTTTCATTCACTTCTTCCACTACATATAGTTGACACCCTTGTCTCAAGCATCACTTAACCTTAATAGTGGATATAAAGCGTAATGACACTTTTCTCTGTACACCCTGGATCTCTACTGGTCTTCCTTCATCATCGACACAAAGCACCCTCTTTGCGAAACAATCTACCAAAGCTCGATGAGATGCTAACTAATCCATTCCAATGATTAGGTCATATGCCCCAAGAGTAGTGACGTATACCTTCAACTTGGTAGTACACACTCCCAGGTCCACTATACAATTATCAACACTAGTTCCTACCACTTGTTTTTCCCCCAAAGCCATCTCAACTTGTTTAAAGTTATCGTGCTCGTAGGCTGCCAACCCACTCTTTTCTAATGCAGATGGTGAAATGAAAAGATATGTTGCACCAGAATCAAACAAAATCTTAACATTGATATGATTTAGCGTACCTGATGACTCCACCACCGTGGATTGATGTTCGGCCTGGCAGTTATTAACTGCTGTGTAAATCTGGTGGTTGCTACTTTCTCTCCCCATCGATGCCTTTCCTTCTCTATGCACGAACCCTGATTGTAACTCTGGGCAGTCATGCTGGTAATGGGGTCCTTCGCACCCCCAATAGGTAACACGAGATTGAACCTGTGCATTGTTATGTGTTTGTCTCTGAAATGAGTTCCTTCCCCTGGAACCCCCTGCCCCTACTAGTTGTTCCCTGAGATGGTCGTGGGCCTATCTGCACCGTTGGTGATGAACGAGATGCTGCACTCGCTGCCATTGAAATCCCTGTAGCTACTGTCCTTGGCGCGACTCTGTTACCATATGGCGGTAGCCTTGAGCCCCCTCCCCTAGGAAATGTCCTCGGGGCCTTCCCTACAAATCCAAGATGATGCGGAAATGTCGGTCTTGTACCCCCGATCAAGTTCATATGTTCTTCCGCATAACGTGCATTTTCCACTACTTCTGCTACTGAAGACGGTTTCCACATACACACCATAGCTCTTATCTTAGGGTTCAATCCATAGATGAAGCGCTCTGCCTGTCATTGGTCGTTATCCATATACGACACATATTTGACCAGTTCCATAAACCTGATCTCATATTCTTCTACAGTTTTGTTTCCCTGTACTAAGGCATGAAATTCCCCTACCTGTTGTTCCTCGTAGTATGCTGGTAGATATTTCCTTCGGAACCTCTCCTCGAAAAGTTCCCAAGATACTGTGTCTGGGGTAAGGTGCAGTTGTCTTTCCAAGTTGGCCCACTAGTTCAAGGCGCTGTCTCTTAACTGAAAAATGGCGATCTTTGCCTTTGAGTTGGACGCATAGTCCCTTAAGGCAAAACACATTTTCATGCCTTCCAACCATGCTTCCACGCATTCACTGGCGTGACCCCCGGAAAACTCCAGAAGTTTGATCTTCTGCAATTCTCGCGTGATGTCTTCAGGTGGAGGTCCTCCCCCTGAATCCATTGACGCTTCTGGATTACCTATTCCAGATGGTGGGGGTTCCACTTCAGTCCCTGTCGGTTGTTTCCCCTTTAAAGTCTCGTTGACGGCTTCCAACGAGCGTAGTATGAGGGCTAGTTCGGGCGATGGTGGTGGTGGCGCTGGCGGTGCTTGCGACGACGCTCCCCTGCCTCGACTCCCTCGAGTCCTGACCATCCTATATGCTTTGACCTGCATCCACCAAAGTTGTCAGGGTGAGTTCCAGGATGTTTCAAATTGGTGCTACTCAAACTAGAAATAGGGTTAGGCGTAAGTTTTCTTTACTTGTCTGTAAACAGACATTACTCCATTAGGGGATTGGCTAGGTTAGGGTTAGGATTAAGCGTCTAAGCTTGATTTCTTCGCACCTATGAAAAAAAAACTATTGCTTCCCTTTCTCTGCAGCTACGCTAGCCTTGTGCCATACTCGCCACTTCCTATGCTTACTCTCCTAGTGCATATGCCGCCTCCTTCCCGCTTGTCCTAGTCTAAGCCCTTTTAAACTTTTCGCTTACAACTTGATTAAAGTGACTTCCGACCTTATGTTTATTAATTTACGCTGAAAGGCATACACCTATTGACAATGGGCACAATCAATGATCTTTTAATCTTACTTAACCTTAAACCCTTATCTGATGGCTACACATTGAAGATGCTGGCATATTCTTAGTCGTCCTCCAAAATCAATGGCTCCGATTTATTGTTCATAACTTCCTTGCATTTATCAAGGCATCCGTTAACATGTTTACTTTTTAACATTTACCTAATCACATAAAAAAAATGATGTAAGGTTATATAATTACCACGTTTAATGATTAAATAGGATTGAACTGTGGCATCTAAATAATTATCCCCAACTGCCAGCCACGTTTCGGCATTCACCAACGCTATGTACCTTTCGACATTAGTGTTCTTCTTAAGGCGCTTCGCTTGGTGGGTGGTCTTGGGTATGACAATTAAAGTATTTATATGTGAAATTATTTGTAAAAGTCACATTATGTGGTGCGTTGGCAGGGCGGATTTTGTAAAGACTTTGCATTGTGGTGGAGGTTCGGGGTTCAAATCCCATGGACTCCATTTAAATTTATACTTAGCCCTGTATTATTAAATTATTTAAATTAAAACTCATAATTATATATATATATATATATATATATATATATATATATTTTAAATTTAAAATTTTACGCAAGCGTATTATTACTTTTAAATAAATTATTACAGCTAAAAATTAATATAAAAAAAAATGATAATTTAATTATTAAAAAAACGTATTAATACTTTTAAACAACTTATTAAAACCAAACATTAATATTTAACCTAAGTTACACATAAAATTAAAAAAAAATTATATAATAAATGAAATAAAATAAAATAAAAACTAGAGTCGGGCAGTGGGTCCTCGCATGAGGCCCACGTGCCCACTTATTCTTACAAAACCCTACACCTGCCAGCTCTTCGAACCCTATGTGTCCTTCCTCTACTGCCTCCTTCTCATCCACCGAGACCTTCCTCGCATCATTCTTTCTTCACCATGGATCTTGCCTTTGCTCTGTTCAGAGGTTCCAAGAATCTTGCCCGCCATGGCTCACATCCTCGCCATTGTTCTGAGCACTTTGCCAACGCTAGCCATTGTTGTATCTGCTGCCAGATCATTTGAAGAACGGAGTATATTGATATGGTCACTGATGTTCCAGCGCTTTCTTCATTGCGAATTCATTGTCAGAGAAACCTCGATCCTGGAGGTACGTTTTCCCTTATCTAGGAATTTTTAGAGTTATTGGGGTTTTGAATGTACTAGCTTACGTTTTCCCCTGCCTTTAGTCTAGGAGTTGTTATGTAATCTGACAAAGAAAAATCTCCTTTTAGCCATGAAGATAGGAAACTGGCCAATAGCTCTTCTTTCTTTTGGTAAAGGTCAACGGTCCTATTCAAGCATTGGCGCATAACGAGAGGCTAGCTCAGTAGATTACCATTCCTGTAGTTCTTGAGTTTAGGAGTTAATGATTTGTGGATAGTAGCTTCAGTCGTTCGGTCGATAAGGTAAGCTCTCATTTCGTTCTTGCTTGCTTTCCTTCTGTTATGAGAGAGAGCCACTATACGACCATTTCTCTTTAGACAAATGACTATCTCCCATTCCACTGCTGGAAAATACAGATTAGGATTCAGTCGCCTGGTGAATGAAACAACATTCATTGAATGAGTTGACGCTAAACCTCCTGCTCTTTAAGAGAGTAAGGGCTGTCTGCATTACTGGATTAACTATAATTAATAGTAGTAGAAACTGGGGGGGCACATAGACGATTCAGAGGAGGTATGCTAATCAATGATCTACTGATGTAGCTAGTGCTACTAAAGCTGCAATTTTGACATTTTAGACAAAATCCCCACCCTCCATTACCATATTTGAGTTTAAAAAAAAAAAACAGATTTGCAGCTAATAAATCTATAGGAAGGAAACTCCACGCTTTCTTATTACCGCGGTAAATAATGATGGCCCACTTCTCGGATCTTCATCTTCTTTATCCAAATCTTATAAAGGAAGCAAAATAATTAATCAATTACAGTGGCAATGGCCAGGGAAGAAGGGGAACGGAAAGGTGGGACTAGATATTCGGCTTGTTTACGGTGTACAGGCAATATAACATGTCATTTATGTGCTCTTATCTTCAAGCTATTAGGTAGCATCATACTTACCTAGTTCGTGTTCCTGTCCAAATTCGGATGCAATGAAATTCGGTTAAATATCGTCGACACAAAATCAAGTTCGATGAAATTCGGCAAGGTATGCTCTATATATCATAAAATAATTTTTATATTTTAATTTTATAACATAAATAAATTCTAATATATATATATATATATATATATATATATATATATATATTAAATTATATATAAATTTATAAATGTTTGTCTAAACATAGTAATGTTTTTAGACATATTAGTCCCTTAGAAGTTTAAAACATGAAAATTAATAACCCTTATCAATCCGCTGTCCTATATAGTGTTCAATTCTTGTCGGCTATCTTTGCAATTCACGACGGCTTGTATCCTTTAACTCGTATACCACCAATAGCAAACTCGTGCACAGTGCCATCATCTTCCCCTTCACGCCTCCCTTCCACTCTTTGAAAACGCGTTCAAGACAATGTCGAACTGGTCTAAATGTTCAGCGAATTTATAGGACGGGTTTCAAAATCGGCATAATTCAAACTTCAAGTCCTCCGTAGGCGAACCCGGTGACTTAAGGTAGCATGTTGAGCTCGGGAATTTTCGAAAAAATAGATTTCTCCAACTGTGAATTCGTTTTAATGTTTAATCTTTGTGTAGAGACTYGGTGTATGAGTTTTCCCATTGTATTTTGTAGAATCTATAGACCATTTTACAGGTTAGATAAATTTAGAKTAGAATGASCAAATTYGTCGATGGGGTTTCTTCCAYRCATMAAATTCTCRCTYYATTTAGCTAGGGAAATGTAAGTTCTATGTTTCTAAGTATGTTTGRTGGAGAAGTAGAGGAATAAGCAATAAATAAATGTAAAATGAAAAACCAAATTTCCTTCATATTCCTGGAATAATTCAATCCAATTCCAGCCAAACCCAAATAAGTTACCACTTGTTTTACTTTGGTAAATTTGTTTTTACATTTTCAATTCTTGTTGCATTTATATATATATATTTTTTTATATATTTGTTTTAAAATTTTTGTGTTTTGTTTGCAGGTTAAGCGGAGGGGAATTTGAGCTTGGAGTTTTGGCCCTTAGGCCCAGATTTCAAACTAAGACGCTCTGATACCAATTGTAATGGCCAAATAAATTAAACAACCATTAATTCTACAACATAGCAGTAAAATTCAAAAATTTCTTTATATTGAGCAAAATAGTAAAATTTATCAAATTCCTTTAACTGAGCACATTTGCATATAGATTTAACAACGAATATTAAAATTAATTAAGCATAATAAAAACAACTACAAAATTTTAAATACCTGAGTCTGATGCTAATAATCCTCCGTTTGTCCACTGCTTGCCTCCTTGACCGCTGCTGCAAAACACTGCCCAAAACCTAGTTCCACCCTGCCAACTAGGTAACTTCCTAGCTCTAGGATATCATATGGATATCCTGGCCCCCGTGCCCAAAACCTCCAGCAACGCCGGTGCCTGACTGATACAATTCCACTCCAAAACTCCCCTTCTCTCTGCAAATCCTAGAGCCCCCAAATCCCTCCCCCATCTCCCGTAGAATGTCCTTCTCGTAAACCTCCTTCCCCTCCATATCCCTCCTTCACCGACTTCCCCCTCATTTACTTCCTACCTAACCCATTTATTACCTTCTTATCCTTTCGTCGTTAATGCCCCTTATCCCCTTTATTATTATTTTATCCTATATTTAATGTCTTACCCCTTTGAATTAATATCTATCCCTTTCTGTGTACGTAACTCTTAATTTAATAAATTATGTGTACGTAACTCTTAATTTAATAAATTATTTTATTAAATTAAGAGCTACGTACACAGAAAGGGATATATATTAATTCAAAGGGGTAAGACATTAAATATAGGATAAAATAATAATAAAGGGGATAAGGGGCATTAACGACGAAAGGATAAGAAGGTAATAAATGGGTTAGGTAGGAAGTAAGTGAGGGGGAAGTCAGTGAAGGAGGGATATGGAGGGGAAGGAGGTTTACGAGAAGGACATTCTACGGGAGATGGGGTAGGGATTTGAGGGCTCTGGGATTTGCAGAGAGAAGGGGAGTTTTGGAGTGGAATTGTATCAGTCAGGCACTGGGGTTGCTGGAGGTTTTGGGCACGGGGGCCAGGATATCCATATGATATCCTAGAGCTAGGAAGTTACCTAGTTGGCAGGGTGGAACTAGGTTTTGGGAAGTGTTTTGCAGCAACGGTCAAGGAGGCAAGTGACGGACAAACGGAGGATTATTAGCATCAGACTCAGGTATTTAAAATTTTGTAGTTGTTTTTATTATGTTTAATTAATTTTAATATTCGTTGTTATATATATATGCCAATGTGCTCAGTTAAAGGAATTTGATAAATTTTACTATTTTGCTCAATATAAAGAAATTTTTGAATTTTACTGCTATGTTGTAGAATTAATGGGTGTTTAATTTATTCGGCCATTACATACATTATAATATTCCCTTGGGTTAATCCCTCAATCTTATGCCCTCTTTCCTAGCCTCTCAACCCCATTACTTTCCCTACCTAGTGGAGCTTATTCCCCCATAACTCTTTCTTCGTGGTCGGTCTGCACACATCGATGTATTTTATTATTAATTATGCATAATTACATATACAAAAATAAGGCCCACTAACCTTAGCATATAGGATCTTCGGCCTAATAAATGCATAAGCCTACTGGCTTATAATTACTTGGCTCACCAGCCTACAAACATCATTACATTTCATATGGGCTCGACCTTGGGGTATTACAATCCCCTCCCCTTATTTTTGCACTGTCCTCAGTGCAACTCATTTACATAATATCAACAACATTTTCAAAAATCTTAAAAAAGACGTGGGTATTCTGCCCACATAGAATCTTCATGCTCCCATGTTTCATCCTCATGACTGTACCAGGTCCATTGAACCTTAACAATCTCTATGGCGTGATTCCAGAGATTCTTTCTTTTCTGGTCCAATATACGCACCAGATGCACCTGAAAAGCGCTTTACTGCTCCACCTGAATCACATTCCAATCAATAACATGATTAACATCAAGTACATATTTCTTAAGCGATGACACATGAAATACATCATGTATAGACATGCATGCATTAAATACAATTCTATATGCTACTGGACCAATCCTCTCTAGGATTTCAAATGACCCACAATATCGAGCTGCCAACTTTGAACAATTCCCCAACTTCATGGAGCTTATGTTGGCCTTCACTCTCAGGAATACATGATCTCCTACTTTAAATTCCCTATGAGTTTTGTTCTTATCAACATAACTTTTCTTCCTATCATGGGAAGCCTTCAAATTCTTCTTAATCTTCAACATTTTTTCTTCCATTTCCTTGAGCAACTCTATCCCAACCAATGTCGTATCAGGTGGGTTGTCCCAACTTACTGGGGTGTTGCAATTTCTTCCATAAAGTGCTTCAAATGGGCTCATCTTCAGTTTTTCTTGATACCCATTGTTGTACGAAAATTCTACCAAGTGTAGATAATCTTCCCATTTAGATGGCTTGTCCATCACATACATCCTTAGCATGTCCTCTATCACTTGGTTCACCCTTTCTATTTTCCCATCCGACTCAGGATGATATGTTGTGTTAAAGTTCAGATTTGTTCTGAACCCTTTGAATAACCCCTTCTAGAACTTTGATGTAAACTTTGGGTCTTTGTCAAACACAATTGTCTTGGGTACTCCATGCAAGCGTGCCACTTCCCTCATATAAATATAAACAACAATAGTTTCTTTATGAGTATTCTTCATGGGAACAAAATGGGAAGCTTTAGTAAGATTTTCCACCACTACCATGATTGCATCATGCTGCTTGTTCGTTCTGGGGAACCTAGTGATGACATCCATTGTGACCACTTCCCATTTCCACTCAGGAATGGGTAATGGTTGTAGTAACCCAACCAGATGTCTATGCTCAGTCTTGACCCTCTGACATTCCAGTCATTTATCTATGTATTCAACAACCCCTCTCTTCATGTCAGGCCAATAATATTGGCTTTTGACTACTGACATTGTTTTCTGATATCCTGGGTGTCCTTGCTACAATTTTGTTACCAATTCCATGTACTGCAAATATGCTTTTGCAGCTTCATAAATTATTCCTTTAATATCCATATTATACATGCTAATGGATGTAGCATGAAATTCATGCACTCTCAGATTGAGTGCATCAGACACTTTGTTCTCCTTTCCTTTGATGTGCTTGATATCAAAGTCATAGTCACAGAGGAATTCCAACCATCTACTCTACCTAGTATTCAAATTAGGATGATCAAACAAAAATTTCAGACCATTATGGTCTGTCCTTAGCTCAAACCTCCTTCCCATGAGGTAGTGCCTCCACTTCTTCAAAGAGTGCACTATGGCTGCCAATTACAAATCATGGGTGGCATAGAGCCTTTCATTCTCTTTCAATTTTTTGGACTAGAAACATATTACAAAACAATTATGGCTAAGGACTCCACCAAGTCCTTCTTTGCACACATTTGTGCAAACCATAGAATTTTCATTTGGATATGCTATCTTTAGAATTGGAGCACTAGTTAACAACTGCTTCAATTGCATGAAACTCCTTTCACATTCTTCTGTCCATTGGAACTTCTTCCCCTTCCTTTGCAAATAAGTGATGGGGTGAGATATTCTCGAAAACCCTGTAATCTGTAGTAGCCAACTAGACCCATGAAGGATCTGACTTCTATCACATTCTTAGGTGTTGTTCACCCTTTAATGGATTCTATCTTTTCAGGGTCCACTTCTATCCCTTCTTCATGTATGATATGCCCGAAATAGTGAATTTTGTTTTGATAAAATGAGCACTTGCTCAATTTGGCATACAACAGATTCTCCCTAAGAACTTGTCGAACCATCCTCAAATGATGCTCATACTATTCTTATGACTTGGACTATACAAGAATGTCATCCAAAAATACAATGACAAACTTGTCTAAATATTTATGGAAAACACCATTCATTAAGAACATGAAAACAACGGGTGCATTTGATAACCCAAATGGCACCATTGTGAACTCATAATGACCATACCTTGTCCTGAAGGAGGTATTGATGATATATTACTCTTTAATCCTTACCTGATGGTATCCTTACCTGAGATCTATCTTTGAAAATATCTTGCATCCTTCAATTGATCAAAGATATCATCAATCCTTGGAAGATGATACTTGTTCTTTATAGTCACTTTGTTCAACTGTCTGAAATCGATGCACAATCCCAATGTCCTGTCTTTCTTCTTCACGAACAAGACTGGGGAACCCCAAGTTGACACACTTGGGAATATATACCCCTTCTTCAGAATCTATTCAAGCTACATTTTTAATTCCTTCAGCTCTGGTGTACTCATTCTGTAAGGAGTCTTTGATACTGGATCTGCTCTAGGCATCCAATTAATAGATAAATCAATATCTCTCTTTGGGGGTAGTCCTAGTACCTCCTTGAACACATCTTCAAAATCTTCCAGGACTACATGATCCTCCATATTTGACACCTTATCCTTATATGCTTCCTCCATATGGGATGCAAATATTTGGCAGCCCTTCCTGTAACACTTCTTCAGCTGCAATGTTGAGATTTATCAGAAAGTAATTTCCTTGGGAATTCCTTGAACTATTTTTTGATTTCCTTCCTCGTCCAAGCAAGTGAATGCCTTTTTATGGAAGTATAATATGGCATGGTGTTGGTCTAACCAATCCATACCAATTAGGAAATCATATGATCCCAATGACAAGATTTTCAAATCTTCCTTGGTACACAGTCCATTCATGTCCACTGGACATTATTTAACAAACTCAACAACTTTCCTCTTCACTCCTATAGCCAACTGTACCAGCCAATGTTTCCCATGCTTGCTTCTTGGAAAAATAAATCTTTCCTCTACCTTAGGGTTTATATAGCTATGACTATCCCCCAAATCAATTAAAATATTAAAGGCATGGTTATTGATCATACCTTCAACTTCAATCATGTGTGACTGAAACTCAGATTTCTTGTTGTTGAGGGCTGCATAGATCCTTGGTACTCTTCTTCCCATGTCCTCCACTATTTCTTCTTGTTGTACATTATGGACAGATCTTACTTTGTTAGTTTTGTGAGGACAATCTATACACTTGTGGTCTCCTTTACAACACCAACATTGAATGGGTGCTTACCTTGACCTTTTCCCTCCTACCTTAGCCATTCTATGCTCTCTAAAAGATGGTTTTCCTTAAGGATTGTTTATGAAAAATGGAGTCTTGTTTCCCTTCTACCTATGTTCCTTCTTGAACTTCTTCTTGTCCTCCAAAGACTTCTGGAAAGTAGGATTTCCTTTTTTCTGATCATATAAGCATTTTTCTCTCCTTATAGTTTCTTCCAGAGTCTTGGGATCATCATATTGGATTTTATCACTGATGAAATATGGAAGCCCACTCAAGTACCTTTGAATATTCACTGTCTCATCCTTGATGAAGGAGACATACTTCAAAACTCTAAGAATCTCCTTTCATATTCATAAATAGTCATGCTGCCCAATTTAAGTTCAAATAACTCTTTCATATTTCTGTCATAATACCTCTTGTTCATGCATTTCTTCTCAAAATGCCTCTTGAAATCCTTCCAAGTCACATTTTTCTCTCTGAGGTGTTGTACTTGCACCAACTGATCCCACCACATGGATGCTTTTCCTTTAAGTTTATAGATGGAAACTCTTCCTTATGCATGAGAAGAATAGTTATGCAATTGGATGTACTTCCTCATGCCTAGCAGCCACGTATCTGCATATTCATCCTTCTTGTGATCCCCATCAAGCGTAGGAGGTTTGATTTTGTTCATTTCCCCTCATAGTTCATCCACCCCAGACCCCTTATGCTTCCTAACAGGGGATGGGCTTGAGCTGTTGTGTACTCTCTTATTGAAATGCCTTGGGTAATGTTGTTGATATCTGCTATCACTTTTTGTTCTTCTGTGACTTCCGGATTTACTTGAGACACTCTCTTTATCCAATTTGTTTTCTATTCTTTCCAGGCTCTACATCAACTTTATGTTGAATTCTCCCTGTTGCTCCCTGGCATTCATGAGATTTTTGTTATCTTCTCGGTGAGTCTGGACATCTTTCTGTAACTTTTCAATTATTTTCACCACGTTTCCTTCTTTATCTATCTCTTCTCCATTCCCATTGGAGTTCAATCCTTCAATTCCTAAATGGACATCCATTCCTCTAACTTCATTTTTCAAACTGTAAGCACCTTGTGCCTCCTCCATTTCTCTGCACTATGCAACAATTCAGTTCAGTTATGACAATCGTTAACTCTGCAAAATGTGCAGTTCAACCGAGTTTTGTTAGGCTATCAGACTTTAATAATTTTCTAGAATAAACCAATCTGATTCAACAAAAACAAATATCACATTTCATTTTCTGTGGGTCTTGGTCGGTCAAGAACCCCTTGAGATTCAATCTCTAAGCCTAGTTTTGTTCTGCACAAAATTTTCAGGTGGTAGCCCCTTTTTCTTCAGCCCTTGGTTCACATGTGACCATGGTTGTGACCTAGCATTAATGATTTAGGTGATTATCTGGAGCCTTGGAACTTCGGCTCCGAGATTTCATAGGGTTTCCCTTTTTCGTGCATTGCAAACATCATAGAACAACGAACTATCAAACATGCAAATAACGATGGATCTATGGTCCACAACTTCCCATCATCCAACCACTGATATTTACTATGGAACTCCAAGCTTTGGGGCTTCGAGTCTTCGAGACTTTGGGGCTTCGGGCTTTGACGGATTTCACATTTGCACACCCCAAACTCCTGAATCGTGAATCTCTAAATATTTCCACGTCACCCCGGTGACATCATCACATCACTTTACTTCGGTGTTACAGAACTTCGAGGGTTTCTACCTCCCATTCCATCATGAGCCATTTCTTTTTGAGTGTCAAGTCTCTGGACTTCACGATCTAGCGCCACACATCCACTGGGGTCCACGGTTTCCATTCTTGAACTAATAAATACTGAAAACGTTACATCAAACTTTATACTTTTCCAAATTGCAGGGACATGCGTCATTGGTTTTGGAGTAACCCGCTGATCGTTCCTCAATTGTACCCATGCTAACACGTATCGCTTCTAGGAAACTGTGGTTTGGATTGCGGGACCACCATGTAGAATTATCTTCTGTGCAAATTCGATCTCCACAATGCCTCTCAGCCATCGATCTTGATAGATCGTGATCAAAGTTAATGCAGCCCCAATCTAGCTAACTTCTTTGCCAAATTTATCTACCTTGTGCCACCACCAGGAGCGACATCTGGCAGGATACACGAAGCTGACTCATGGCCCAATCAGGCATGTGACATATGTAACATTCTAACTGCATTTCTATCTTACACAGATTCTTAACACACTCACATGTCACACACATCTCGTGTGTCCACATCATCCCTAGTGATGTTAGCAGGCCACATCACTTTGGGACTTCGAGCTTCGAGAGATTTCACCTTAGCATACCCGTTTTTCTCAAACGTCGAGATCCCTAACTTTCCTACCTTCCGATCTTGGCTTATCCCTATGGTTCTAATACGTCCTTGATCAAATCCAATGGTAAACACTCCCCCCCACGGATCTACGGTGTAGATCCTCTTCGGGACTTTGAAACTTTGGGATTCAACCCTTTCTACTTTATCACACATAGAATTTACCGAAGTCATGAAGTCTGAAGTTCTTAGGGGTTAATCCTCATGCACCCTTCTCTAGATCTGACGATTTTGAAGGATCCTCCTTCTCTCGAACAGATCCCACAACCCAACTTCAAACCCTATGGTTCCAAACCCACGGTTACTGTAGTCTCTTTTATCTACTATCTTTCTTGAACCATTATACCTCCTGATCTTCCAAACACAGCCAAGGTGTTCTCTTGGCACTTTGGAATGATTTGAAATTCAAATTTTGTCTTTCTAAACAAAAAATTTCTCTGATCTTTTGATTCCATAACCACTTATACGGCCTAATTCGAGCTCAGTGTTGAAAACAGGGGCATGAACTTCAATTGTTTCCATTTCGACAACAATTTACTTCTGAAACCTTTTCTTCAACTTCCACTTTCTTGGCCCATCCAGGCTCAGTGTTGAAGCCATGGATTTGATAGCATTTTGTAACATCCCCAGCCACCACCAGGCTGGGCAATGCCACTTCTTGGACATATCTCTTAGATATGATACCAATTCATGACATCCTCGGCCCTAAACCAACATGCCAGGACATGCCATCGAATAACCTTGATGCTCTGATACCAATTTACAAATTTATATGCATGCATATCTAATGAATATTTAATAGATACAACATTCTATTCATGCCACTTATTCATGCATAAATAATCATTAAAACATACAAAAAACATATGCATACATATGACATATTCTAACCATACACAGATCAATGTGGAAATAACTATAAGCCTACACATACAACATATACGATATATCCAGGTATTACTCATAAATTATAACACATGTACATTTAAAAAATATACAATCAACAAAGAGGTATTACTTATTATTCCCCACATGCCTGTCCCTCCCCAGGAATATGCACCTTCACTATTCCACAGTCCATCGGCTGCTCCACTTACCTTCAAGGGCTTCAAAAATAGGCTGGATCAGAAATTCTCAGAGCTTCTTAGCTGGTACTACAATCCCTCGAGGAGAAATCACTTCCCAACAAACTCTCTCACCTAGACAAAATTGCTCACAGGCCTGACAACCTACTTCTTCAACCACGGTCCTGACAACCCGCCTCTTAAATCCACAACCACCAAAAATCGGGGAAGGTAAGGGGACGACTCAACAATTTACAGAGGTTCACAAAGGCAAAAATTACTTTGGTTGTGTACTTGTTCATTGCGTGTGTGAAATGCACAAGGGATGGCCAACACGTTGAGGATGAACTCGTGGGAAACTAAATGGTCATACCAGTCATAATGTAGAGAGTGAGAAAGGAAAATGGTGAGAATGGTCAGCCTGCAGAATCATGAGAGAGCTGCAATGGTGAGAGAGAAATCCTTAGGAAGGTGGCCAAAATGGTTCATGAACCCCCAATAAAGGTGGAACTTCCCACATAAATCCGCATGCATTTTGGTTGACACTTGGCTCTCCAGGAGCACGCTCCTCTTCACTTGGAGTTTTTTCCTCCCCTCAAAGGAACTTAGGATAACTGGGTTTATTTTCCCAAATTTAGTATTTTTCAGGAATACATTATAATATTCCCTTGGGTTAATCCCTCAATATTAGCCCCTCTTTCCTAGCCTCTCAGCCCCATTCCTTTCCCTACCTAGTGGAGCTTAGTCCCCCATAAAACTTTTTTCACGGTTGGTCTGCACGCAATGATGTATTTTATTAATAATTTTGCATAATTACATATACAAAATCAGGCCCACTGACCTTAGCATCTAGGCTCTTCGGCCAAATAAACACATAAGACTACCAACTTATAATTACTTGGATCACCAGCCTACAAACATCATTGCATTTAACAGGGGCTCGACCTTGGGGTATTACACATGTGAAGTTGGAGAACCCTCATGAGTCATCTAGAAGCCCCAAAAGGTCAAATTAGTCAAAGTGGTTGCAAAGAAGAAATTATTTAAATAATAAAGTGAAGTGATCAATGTACTATAAGTCAAAGTGGATACAAAAAAAATTATTTAAATAATAAATTTAATGGATAAATTACTAAGTGGACAAGTGGTTAGAAGTGGGTTAGCCATAAAATAAGGAAAGTTGTTTAAGATGGTTAGAAGGTAACCCCTTGAGGAAGCTACATAAAAGTATAAATAAGAGGCAAGGGTCTCTCATTTTAATTACACTTGAGCATATTGAATATCTATAAGTGGTTGACATAACCAAAGGATATCGAAGGTGAATTTCATAGGCAAGGTGAAGTAAATAAGGCCGAAATTAAAGGGAGGATAAATTCTTTTGATGATTCTTTCTAAGGTATGTTATTTACGGGTCATCTCACCATTTTCTCAATAACATTTTTTATAGAATGATTCATACCATGAAATATAGAGGTCGTTGAGGAAACATATCCAAGTAGTTGTGATAAAAATTTCATCTTGTGGGTCGTTGTATTTTTGGAGTTACACTCCGTGGAAAATAGGGTTTGTGGCTAGTTCTGAAACTAGTATAAAACATGTGTTTGGGGTAAAAACGTCATAAATTCTTCATAACAGATCCAAATTCAGTAAGACAAAATGTATTGGTTATATTATAGTCTGTAGTATTGTGTGTACCATTTTCAGATCCATAAAATAAATATTCCATGAGGGCCACACTCTACAATATCTGTAATATCCCCAAAAATATTAGAATATTAAAGTTTAAGTGTACTTGGGAATAAATTTCCGTTTTTGGAAAATTCGGATTAGGAAATTATTTTTCATTTATGGAAAATTAAAATTTGGAATTTTATTATTGTAGTTTATTATTTATGACTCTTGGGCAAAGATTTGACTTTCCCAACTAACTTATTTGATTGTGACACATGTGAAAGACAAAATTTTTATAAATTAAATGCTGGAAGACAAATGGAACAACCAAGTTAAAAATAGCTGACCGTGACTCCATGAGTGGGGAACAGATTTGAGTTACCTCAAGGCTTATTTTTACAAGTGGAAAATGTGGGATTTCACCAATAACAACCCCTAAAAATCAGGGATTTGTAAAGCTGTGAATTTCCCAAGGAGGTAAGGAAAGACCTAGGAACAATATGCATAAAAACAACATATGGAGGAGGCAGGAAACTGCTTAGTATGTTGGAGAAAGGAAACTACTTGATGTTATGAACACTGTTAGTGTGAGGCAAGGGAATTTTTGATCCATAGAAGGTGACTGTGGTGAAGGAGAATCATTTTAGTTTTCCCTTATGGACTCATGGTCAGGCTAGGGGGTGAACAAGGCAAGTAAACTTGGTTGTTATTTTCTACAATTGGGTGGAATGTGGCTATTCCATTTGTGTCCCAACATTCCTTATCATTATTCGGCTTGATTATCATTTGTCAGGAATGTGATGGTTTATGTGATGATGGTATATAAATATATATGTGCTCTCTTGGCGGAAATAACATAACTACTATATGTTTTATTTAATCATGAAATAGGGTTATACATATATAGATAACTGTATATACACATATATGTAATCATACATAAATAAATGAAAGAACTGTTGTATGTTCCTAGTAATCATTAAGTAGGGTTATGCATATATATAAATGACTCTATATACACAACTATGTATTCGTACAACAAGAAAGGATAGAACTGTTGTATGCTCATAGTGATCATTAAAGATGGTTATAAATTACCGTGTATACTTATATATATGTGTTCATGCATAAAGAAAAGATAGAACTGTTACTATGTTCTTATAAACCATTGAATTAGATATACATTGAATTGCTATTTCAAATCTGTACAAGTACCATAAAGAATAGATGGAATGAATTACAGTCCTCATATATGTTTACATATTCTTTAAATTATCAATAAACATAGAAAATAGTGATCCAATAATCTACAAATGTATGGTAAAGTAGTTGTTACATTAAATAAACCTTGTTCAAAATAATTACAAACCTATGTGTCCATTTGATCACGGTTCAAATTATTATAGTGGAGTACCATAGGCCAAAGAATCCATTACCACTTGTAGACAAAATCTAAGAAGAATTGCATAACTTTGTACACCTAGATAATAACTCGAATACCTTTTCGAGCAAGAAGGATTTCCTTGATCCGCTTCCCTCGATCGTATAAACCTGCAAAGGATAAAGAAGAGGGTTTAGTAAACTGTACTAGCAATTTTAAATGGAAATTAAATATAACGAATAAGACAAAACAATACTTAGCTTGAATTCGGCAAAGAACCAGATCGCCACTTGAGCTTGTGCAACGATCTTTCCACGATCCAAAGGGGGGAGGAGTGGACCCAAAATCAACTGATGGATACCCTCACAAAACAAAACAAGGCCCCATCATAAATTAATGTAACTATGAATAATGCTTTTGTATACACAGAGAACAATTTATGATTTATATAGTGATAAAATAAATACACAAGTTATGATTTATATAGTGATAAAGTAAATACACAGAGCACAAATACAAATCCCCATAGAGGGTAAAAAATGATTTTGTATACAAAGAGCGTAAGTTACTATTTGCACAGTGTAATATAGATTACATAGAGTGTAAATCTACAATTCCTACAAAGGATTAAAACTGCTATCTATAATCACATAGGACACATTTACGAAGCCCCACAGAGGGTAAGTAACGCATTGCATGCACAAAGAACGAGTTATAAGTTACAGAATGTTGATATATATATTATGCAGCGTAATCACAAATCTCCAAAGAGGCAAACTAATTGCAATCCAAAGGATATAGGCAACATATTGTTTGAATGATTAATGACCTACTAATTTTTCTATAGGATGAAAATTACAAATTACGAACACAGGGTTGGGGTTGATATATATATATACATATAAATATGCTATATAAAAAAAAAAGTGAAATTTTTGAGATAGAGGGTTAATTGTTGCCGATACATATTCTCTGTAGGAAACACCGAATGTAAAATTTACGAACAAAGGGTTAATTTTTTTCCCTATTTATATATTGTTGTATGGATCCCAGAATGTAACTCATGAACATAGGGTTAACTGTTGTCTATATAAAGAGTGGTAATGAAAATACATAGAATGCATCCACGAATCCCATAAAGGATTTATCCTATACTTATATATATTCACGCAGAGCTAAAATACGAGTTCCATAGGGTGGTAAAATAAACACACAGAGAAGAACTCTACAAGGAATAAAAAAAACTATACATATATTCTTACGCAGAGTACCCATTAAAAATGTCCACAGAATGCTAACATAATTGCCCAGAACATATTTACGAATTACGTAGTGTTAACATATCTCACAAAGAGTATAGATTACGGGACTTCCCGTAGAGTAATTGAGGTATTTCACATAAAGAATAAACAAATTTATATGTGTTAACTATGTTACAACAGTGGATACAAGAAAAAACGCTAAAGGAACACCGAAAGTTTAACTATAAAAACGATTTTGACCACTAGAGAAACGCAAGCAATGATAGACTAGAAGAGCATCAGCCAACCTAGGAAACAATATGAACCTAGTCCCAAGAACTTTAAACCCAGAGGAGCCCTAGGAAGAAAACACTTACGCAAGAGAAATGCTAATACATTGTTAACCCTAAACAACTCACCAAACAAAGCCTTATTCATGAGTTACAAAGTACTGAAGCAATGAAGTTCTTTCTTACCTTGTGCAGAAGAAGAACGAGAGATGTGTTGCCTCCTCCCATTGTGTTTACCAGAGCCGAGCTCCCATGTCGCTGGCCATGCAGACCAGGGGAAAGGTTAGCCTACAGAGCAAAGGGAGTTTTCGCATTTCAGCGCAGAGACAATCATTACAATGAGCAAAGGGAAAGAAATGGGTGATTGTTACCTCAGGTCTCGTTAGAGGAGTAATGCGCTATGTACGCGCTAGTACCTCTGCCATGTGAAACCATGGATATGGTGAGTCTACATTGGATGCGGTGGGTGAAGTGTTAAGTACGAGAGGTACAATTCAGGTCTCCATTAATGAATTAGCTAGGGGTTAAATGCCTATGGGATCTGGACTGACATCCTCCATTAAACAAATTCAAACCAATTTATTGATGAGTCTTGTTTCCAATCAGTTAGGGTTACAAACTGTATGTGTGTAATGGTATATGATCGCCACTCTAAGCTAAGGTCATAATTCGTATGATTCCTAACATGTTAAGCCTTATGATTAATGACATGTATCGTTGGGGAATGCTGCTAGCATTATGTTAATCTTGTAGCAATCTCTGTGATAAACGATAACTATGTCGTTAGGATAAAATCTTATGTCGCGATAGTATCCTGTATACTAAACGTTATGCAATACTATGGATAGGGTTAGTGTCATATATTAAAACAATATATTTATGTTATGGATAGTTTTGTATATAGTATCCACGAAATAGGTTATATGGTAAACAATATATTCATAAGTATGTTGATATGGACAGAGTTAAGGTTATGGTATCCATAGACTAGTGTATGTGATAACTATTTATATATACCTTTTGACATGGATAGCGTCAATACTATGGAATACATATGATAGTTTACATAGTAAACTACATGAATGTATGTCATTATGGGTAAGTGCTAATTGTTATGGGTAGACTATATGATAGTCATTAGTATTTAGGTTATTACACACTGTGATTTTTTGTATAGCATAACTTAACATAGAAAATGTAGATATTCTAAGGGCTATGATAGCCCTGGTCACAATTGTACTAATTACAAAATAAGTATAATATTTCAAATCCAGTAGCAACGATAAATCTACTATGCTTACAATAAAGGGAATAAAAATGTGTTTTGATCAAATGTTGAAGAGTCAAGGAGTTTTAATGTCCCATAACAAAAAAAAAATTATTTGAGAAATTTGGGGTATATTACATATGGTATCAGAGCTGAAGGTTACAACACTTGGACCTCAGGGCAAGGCCAAATTAGTTTAAGTTTTATTTTCCTGTTAAAGAAAAAACTAACAAATATGTTTACTGCTACAAATAGAAAAATTTGTTGGTCTGTTGTGATAATGGAAACACATAATGAATAATAGATCAAACTTGAATATAATCCCAATCAAGGACTTCCTAAAGAACCTAGGCATAACAACAGAGGAATTTCAGCCACCCAAGTTCTGGAAACAATGAAGAACCTTATCGTGGAGTTACAAGTGTTTAAAGTAGATAATGAAAAGATGAAAAAGGCACAGGAAGACCAACAAGAAATAAATGAAATGTTGTTGCATAGCATAGTAACAAAAAAGAGCCCAAAGGACAATGACAAGGAGGAATAAGTCAACAAAAGATCCTCTAAAAATTCTGGTCATGGAACAGAAAACGAGAATAGTTCTTCTGAAGACACACACATGGCAGGAAATAAAACAACCACAAGAAGAAAAAGAAAACAAGTAGATCACCTGGAAGGTGAATTCAAGAAGACAAAACCATCCACTTTTGATGGAGAATCAAGGACAGGTGAAGAGGCGAAAGCATGGCTACTAGATATAAAGAAATACGAGTAATATGAAAGTCAGAATGGCCATTTATAACCTGAAGGGAAAAGCAAGTATCTAGTGGAAAGACTTGAAATTGGCCAAAGGATTGAAAGAGAAACAGATGGAATGGTCAGATTTCAAGAAATACTTCAAGAATAAATATTTATCAGAGAGCTATTACGAAAGAAAGACTAAGGAATTTTACAAGCCAAGACTCGGACAAATGACCATGGATGATCTGATAAATAAATTTCTCAAACTATTGAGATTTGTACCATACATCAAGGAAGACAAATTAAAGATACAACTATTCTTAAGTTGTCTACCACAGTCATGCAAAGACATAATTGAATTTGAAAATCCCAAGACTTTAAGTGAGGTATTTAGAAAGGCCCGAATGTTCTATGGTTAGTACAAATAGAGGTCTGAAATTCCCAAGGCATGGAAGGACAAGAAACATGACAAAATGAATCAACGAAAGAAAGGCTTCCAACCAACCCCTTTTCGAAATATGGCAAAGAATTTCCAAAAGAAATATTATCATCCCAACACCCAAAGTGCTCAAGGGGGAGGTAGAACAGTTAATATGGGAGTCAAGAAAGTTAGGGACAGCCCTAGAGAACCATTAAAGTGTTGGGAGTGTGGAGAACCTCACTTGTAGAGGAACTATCCATGCTAAATTTCCACAGCAAGAACTACATAACCTGGAAGAAGCTTCTACAGTAGGAGATATGGGCAAAAGTGTGCACAAAATTAATGCATCTGTAGATGGCAGGCAAGATGATCATCAATCCACTATCATGGAGGTTGAAGGTAAAATTCATGATAACCTCATTTCTATTTTAATTGACCTAGGATCTAGTCTCAGTTATGTTATCCGTGGTTTAGTTTAATTAAAAAAGCTTAAGAAAGTAAATCATGCTAAGTCCTGGTTAGTATAGTTAGCAACAATGACTAAGAGAAAAGTAAAAAAATTCATTTCTGACTACGAACTCAACATAGATGGCCAAAGTACAAATCTAAATCTGAATTTTTTACCTTTGGGATATTATGATATAATTATTAGAATGGACTGGTTAGAGAAACATAAAGTAATTTTAAATTGTTACGAAAAGTCACTTACTTACAGAGACAAAAACAACACAGTTAGGATGATACAAGGGATCATAAAACTAGTTTCGGATAGGCAGATATTAGCCATGCAGTTTAAGAAATGTATGAATAAGGGCTGTCAAGTTTATTCTATTCAAGTAACTAATATGTTAGAAAAGGAAAATAAACTCAGTCTAGAAGACTTTGCAGTCCTACATCGGTTTAGATATGTATTTGTGGACGAAATACCAGAACTGCCTTCAAGAAGAGAGATAGATTTCTCTATTGATCTACTACTTGGATCTACCCCGATATCTAAGGAACCTTATAGAGTGAGGTTATCCAAATTAACAAAGATGAAAATTCATCTGCAAGAACTGTTAGATAAATAAAATATCAGACCAAGTGTCTCGCCTTGGGGAGCATCGGTTCTTTTCGTTAAAAATAAAGATGAGACTTTGAGGCTATGCATTGACTATCGAAAACTAAATAAGATGATGATTAAACATAAGTATCCTTTACCAAGACTTAAAGACATGTTTGACCAAGTGGGAGGAGAAGATATCTTCTCTAAATTAGACTTAAGGTCTGGTTATCACCAAGTCGGAATAAAGGACGAAAATGTAAATAAAACAACATTTAGAACATGATACAGACACTATGAGTTTGTCGTAATTCTGTTTGGTCTCACTAATGCACCGACAACCTTATGTGTTTGATGAATAGTATATTCAGTCAATATTTGGATAAATTTGTATTGGTGTTTCTCGGTGATATTTTAGTTTACTCGAAAATGGAAGAAGAACATGAAGAACATCTGAAAATAGTATTACAGACCTTAAGGAAACACAAGTTGTATGCAAAGTTTGACAAATGCGACTTCTACCAAAGAAGGATACATTATCTAGGACACGTGATATCTGAAGAGGGTATTGTTGTTGATCCAGAGAATATAAAAGACATTATGGAATGGCCTATCCCTAAGGATGTAGCAGACATAAGATTATGGGAATTACCATTTATTACTACAGATTTATCGAAGGATTTTCTAAGATTGTGTATCCAATTACATCTCTACAAAAAAAGGGAATAAGGTTTACTTGGTCAAAAAAGTTTCGGGACAAATTTAATAAGATAAAGGGACTATTAACTACAACACCTATTCTAAGGGTATTGGATCATGATAAAGACTTTACAGTTTGCGTGGATGCAAGCAAAGAAGGCTTGGGAGGTGTCCTAACACAAGAGGGACACGTCATCTGTTGTGAATCACATATATGGAAGGAACATGAACGAAACTATGTTACACATGATTTGAAGTTAGCAAACGTAATTCATGCGCTGAAAATGTGGCAACATTACTTAATGAGGAGAAAATTTCTTCTACTGACCGACAACACTGGAGTGATTTTTTTTTCCAGTCAACCAGATCTCAATGCAAGGCAAACGAGGTGGCTAGAATTTTTAAGTGAATTTTATTTCAAAGTAAGACACATGAAAGTCAAAGAAAACAAAGTTGCATATGCCCTAAGTCAAAAGACTAATAGACTTTTTGAGATAAGTGTTAGCAAAGAAGAAAATGACACCGAATAAACAATAAAATCTGCAAGCTGTAATGACGAAAAATACATCAAAACAACAACAAAATTACAGGGAAATGCAAAAAAAGTGGACAAAACATACCTGAGTTTAGATAAAAATGGACTGCAAGGGTTCAAAAACACGATGTACATACCTAATTCTGTTGATTTAAAGTCAACAATTCTTGACGAATTGCACAAAAAGCCATATTCTGGTCATCCAGTATACCAGAAAATGATAGCAACCTTAAGAAAATTGTTTTATTGGCCTAATGTGAAAAGTAAAACAAATGAATACTTATATAAATTCTTAGATTGTCAATAGGTAAAGGATGAACATCAACATCCAGTTGGTCTGCTACAACCTCTACCTATCCCAGAATGGAAGTGAGAGATTATCTTGTTGGACTTCATCACAGGTTTGCCTAAGACTCAAAAGCAAAATGACTTGATTATGGTAGTGATTGATAAACTTAGAAAATATGCACATTTTATACCTGTGAAATCTACTTATAAATAAATTAATATCGTTGAAATATTTATGAAAGAAATATTTAGATTGCATGGAATTCCTAGGATGGTGATTTCAGATAGAGATGTCAAATTTACGTCAAAGTTTTGTAAGGAATTATTTGCAGGATTGGATACTAACTTGAATTTCAACACAAGCTACCATCCATAAATGGATGGGAAAACTGAATGAACGAATCATATTATGGAAGACATATTATGAATGTACGTGAGAATGAAACTAACTAAATGGGAGGAGTACCTACACTTAGTTGAATTTTCCTACAATATTGGTTATCAAACATCAGCTAAGATGAGTCCCTTCGAAGCATTATACAGAAGGAAATGCACAACTTTGATTAGCTGGGATAATCCAGTTGAAAAACTTATGATGGGACTAGATATGCTCTAAGAAATGGATAAAATGGTAAAAAGGGTACATCAAAATTTAAAAGAGGCCCAAGATAGACAAAAAAACTATGCAGATTTAAAAAGGAGACACTAGGAATTTTCAAATTGGGGACCATGTATATTTGAAAGTCAAAGAAAGGAGAAGATCTCTAAACCTAGGAAATTGTTCAAAGTTGGAACCCAGGTTTTGTGGCCCCTTCGCGATTTTA
This sequence comes from Picea engelmannii, assembly GCA_009831015.1. Taxonomy (NCBI): domain Eukaryota; kingdom Viridiplantae; phylum Streptophyta; class Pinopsida; order Pinales; family Pinaceae; genus Picea; species Picea engelmannii. The sequence goes on from ML776941.1 coordinate 2,172,098, forward strand.
GCTCGAATTGTGCCAGTGGCGTATCAACTTGCACTTCCTGCAAACTTAAAATTTCATAATGTTTTTATGTTTCCTTATTGAAAAAGAATATTCATGATCCTACTCACATCATTTATTGGAACATGGTGCAGGTTGAACCAAAATGCGATTTCCAAGTGGAACCTCTGTGCATTCTAAATAGGAAAGAAATAGTACTATGAAACAGAGACATCGCCTAGGTAAAAGTGCAATGGAAGCACTTTAGTCCTGAGGAGGCCACTTGGGAATTGGAGAAAGATTTTCATAAATCTTATCTAACCCTATTCCGAGAGAGGAATGAACACTCAGGACAATGTTGTACTTAAGGGGGAGAGGATGTAATATCTCCAAAAATATTAGGATACTAAAGTTTAAGTGTACTTGGGAATAAATTTTTCTTTTTTGAAAATTCGGATTTGGAAATTATTTTCCATTTATGGAAAATCCGAATTTGGAATTTTATTATTGTAATTTATTATTTATGACTGTTTGGAAAAGATTTGACTTTCCCAACTAACTTCTTTGATTGTGACACATGTGAAAGACAATTTTTATAAATTAAATGCTGGAAGAAAAATGGAATAGACAGGTTAAAAATAGTTGACCATGACTCCATGAGTGGGGAATAGATTTGAGTTACCTCAAGGATGATTTTTACAAGTGGAAAATGTGGGATTTGATCACTAGCAACCGCTAAAAATCAGGGATTTGTAAAGATGCAAATTTCCCAAGGAGGGAAGGAAAGACCTAGGCACAAGATGCATATAAAAACAACATATGGAGGAGGCAGGACACTGCTTAGTATGTTGGAGCAAGGAAACTACTTGTTGCTATGAACATTGTTAGTGTGAGGCAAGGGAATTTCAGATTTGTGGAAGGTGACTATAGTGAAGGAGAATCATTTTAGTTTTCCCTTATGGACTCATGGTCAGGCTAAGGGGTGAACAGGGAAAGTAAACTTGGTTGTTCTTTTCTACGGTTGGGTAGAACGTGACTATTACATTTGTATCCCATCGTCATGTTTTCATATATGTACCTTTACTTGCATTCCTTATCATTATTCTGCTTGATTATCATTTTTCAGAAATATGATAGTTTATGTGATGATGGTATATACATATATATGTGCTCACTTGGCAGAAATAACAAAACTACTATATGTTCTATTTAATCATGAAATAGGGTTATACATATATAGATAATTGTATATACACATATATGGAATCATACATAAATAAATGAAATAACTGTTGTATGTTCCTAGTAATCATTATGTAGGGTTATGCATATATATAAATGACTGTATATACACAACTATGTATTCGTACAAAAAGAAAGGATAGAACTGTTATATGCTCCTAGTGATCATTAAACATGGTTATAAATGACTGTGTATACTTATATATATGTGTTCATGCATAAAGGAAAAAGAGAACTTCTACTAAGTATGTTCTTATTAACCATTGAATTAGATATACATTGAATTGTTATTTCAAATCTGTACAAGTACCATAAAGAATAGATGGAACAAATAATAGTCCTCATATATGTTTACATATTATTTATATTATCAATAACCATAGAAAATAGTGGTCCAATAATCTACAAATGTATGGTAAAGTAGTTGTTACATTCAATGAACCTTGTTGAAAATAATTACAAAACAACCCGTGTGTCCATTTGATCATGGCTCAAATTATTACAATGGAGTACCATATGCCAAAGACTCCATTACCACTTGTAGATAGAATCTAAGAAGAATTGCATAAGTTTGTACGCCTAAATCATAACTCAAATACCTTTTCGAGCGAGAAGGATTTCCTTGATCTGCTTCCCTCGATCGTATAAACCCACAAAGGATAAAGATAAGGGTTTAGTAAACTATATTATAAATTTTAAATGGAAATTAAATATAGCGAATAAGAAAAAACAATACTTATCTTGAATTCGGTGAAGAACCAGATCACCACTTGAGCTTGTGCGACAATTTTTCCACGATCCAAAGGGGGAGGAGTGGACCCAAAATCAGCTGATGGGTACCCTCACAAAACAAAACAGGGCCCCATCATTAATTGATGTAACTGTGAATAATGATTTTGTATACACAGAGAATAAGTTATGAATTATACAGTAATAAAATAAATACACAATTTATAATTTATATAGTGATAAAGTAAATACACAGAACACAATTACGATTCCCCACAGAGGGTAAACCATGCTTTTGTATACACAGAGCGTAAGTTATGATTTACACAGTGTAATATAAATTACATAGAGTGTAAATCTACAATTCCTACAAAGGATTAAAACTGCTATCTATAATCACATAGGGCACATTTACGAAGCCCCACAGAGGGTAAGTAACGCATTGCATGCATAGAGAATGAATTATGAGTTACATAATGTTGATATATATATTACACAGCGTAATCACGAATATCCACAGAGGAAAACTAATTGCAATCCAAAGGATATAGGCATAGTATTGCTTGAATGATTAATGACCTACTAATTTTGGTACAGGATGCAAATTACGAATTGCGAACAGAGGGTCGAGGTTGATATATATATACATATAAATATGCTATATAAAACACAAAGTGAAATTTGTGAGACGGAGGCTTAATTCTTGCCAATACATATTCACTATAGGAAACACCAAATGTAAAATTTACGAATAGAGGGCTAACCTTTTCCCCTATTTATATATTTTTGTATGGAGCCCAGAAGGTAACTCACGAACATAGGGTTAATTGTTTCTTGTATACATAGTGGTAATGAAAATACATAGAACACATCCACGAATCCCATAAAATATTTATCCTATACTTATATATATTTGCACAGAGCTAAAATGTGAGTTCCATAGGGTGGTAAAATAAACACACAGAGAAGAAATCTACAAGGCATAAAAAAACTATACATATATGCTTACGCAGAGTACCCATTACAAATGTCCACACAATGTTAACATAATTACCCATAACATATTTACGAATTACACAATGTTAACATATCTCACACATAGTATAGATTATGAGACTTCCCGCGGAGTAATTGAGGTATTTCACACAGAGAATAAATGAATTTATATGTGTTAACTATGTTACAATAGTGGATACAAGAAAAAACACGAAAGGAACAACGACAGTTTAACTGTCAAAACGACTTTTACCACAAGAGAACCGCATGCAATGATAGACTAGAAGAGCATCAGCCAACCCAAGAAATACTCAAACCCCAGTCTTGAGAACTTTAAACCCAGAGGAGCCCCAGGAGGAAAACACTTACGGAGGTGAAATGGTAATACATTGCTAACCCTCAACAACTCACCAAACAAAGTCTTATTCATGAGTTACAGATTACTGAAGCAATGAATTTATTTCTTACCTTGCGCAGAAGAAGAACTAGAGATTTGTTGCCTCCTCCCATTGTGTTTACCAGAGCCGAGCTCCCATGTCGTCGACCATGCAGATCAGGGGCAAGGTTAGCCTATAGAGAAAAGGGAATTTTTTGTATTTCAACACAGAGACAATCATTACAATGAGCAAAGGGAAAGCAATGGACGATTGTTACCTCGGGTCTCATTAGAGGAGTAATGCGGTAGGTATGCGGTAGTACGTCTTCCATGTGAAACCATGAATATGGTGAATCTACATTGGATGCAGTGTCCGAAGTGTCAAGTTTGGGAGGTACAGTTCAGGTCTCCATTAATGGATTAGCCAGGGGTTAAATGCCTACGGGATCTGCACTGACATCCTCCATTAAACAAACTGAAACCAATTTATTGTTGAGTCGTGTTTCCGGTCAGTTAGGGTTACAAACTATATGTGTGTAATGGTATATCCTCACCACTCTAAGATAATGGCATACTTCATATGGTTCCCAACACGTTAAGCCTTATGATTAATGAAAATGATCGTTGGGGAATGTTGCTAGCGTTATGATAATCTTCTAGAAATCGATGTGATAAATGATAACTATGTCATTAGGCTAAAAGATTATGTCACGATAGTATCATGTATACTAAACGTTATGAAATAATATGGATAGGGTTAGTTTCATATATTAAAACGATATATTTATGTTATGGATAGTGTTGTATATAGTATCCATGAAATAGGTAATATGGTAAACAATATATGCATAAGTATGTTGACATGGATAGAGTTAAGGTTATGGTATCCATAGACTAGTTTATGTAGTTAAGGTTATGGTATCCATAGACTAGAATATGTTGATATATACCTATTGACATGGATAGTGTCAATACTATGGAATACATATGATAGTTTACATAGTAAACTATATGATTGTATGTTATTATGGGTAAGTGCTAATTGTTATGGGTAGACTATATGATAGTCAATAGTCTTTAGGTTATTACGCACTATGAATTTTTGTATAGAAAAAATTAACACATAAAAGGTAGATATTCTAAGGGCTATGATATCCCTGGTCGCAATTGTACTAATTACAAAATAAGTATAAGATTTCAAATCCAGTAGTGACGATAAAAATACTCCGCTTACAATAAAGGGAATAAAAATGTTTTTTGATCAAATGTTGAAGAGTTAAGGAGTTTTAATGTGGCACAAACCCCCTTCCCTCCAAAGGGCTACTTGACCTCCTGGTCTAAGATTGTTCAAGTCACCGAACTGACTATTTCTTCGGGCTTCTGATGGAACTGTTTTAACTTGACACAGGCCCTTCACTTCCTCGGTGCGGTTATGTGGCGCCCATGGACCATCTCCTTAACGTTTTCAACTCTTAATGCCAACACCACTAGCTCCTCGTGCTAGGCTTCCTCCTTGATGTGACCACGAAATACGACCATGGGCTAGCTTCCTTCGTGATTCCATACTTCAGAACTTTCGCGCACTGCTTACTCCTCTTCCCCGATTCCCGAATCAATGAATTCTCTGGGACCAGATCTATGGTCCACCTTCTCCTCGCGATCAACAGTTGTGACCAACTTCGCGAGTTCAGGCTTCGTGAGACCTCTCTTCTCCCGAATATTCTTTTCCTGACTTGCATATCAGTGATGTGTTGATCCCTTGCCACGCATCCTACCTCGATGGACAATTAGGATTACTTCACTACCCCAACACTTTGGGTGTTCTCCTCTTGAATTTTCTCCGAAGGGTTCCTCCTCCGAAATGCATGAATCTCTACCACATATCCTTCCAAATCCAATGATCCAGAATGAAATCACTCTTAGAGACTTCGTGAAGACCCTTGTTTTCTTCTGAAAAACCTTCTAAAGTTCCCACTCCTGAACTCCTCTTCAATGATCGGTGATTTCTCCATCTTCGGGACTTCGACAAGTCCTCAAATCCTTTGCACACTTAACACAATTTCTCCTTTCGAGACTTAGGTTGTTCTCGAATGCCTTATGCACTCCTTGCAAAGTTTTGCACAGACTCTTGTGTGACTTTGCTCGGCTTGAAAACCTCCAAGGTTCTCAGCTCCCTTGCGTCCTTCAATGGACTTCTTCTTGCCCTCCTGGAAGTCTCTCGCTCTGCTTCCTGAGCTTGTAAGGTGAACTTACAACCCCTTAGGCACACTCCTTGCACTTGGCTCAGTTATTCAAAGAATTCTCCCTTAGCCATAGGGAAAGGTTTAAGGCATCTCCTTCCCTTTGTCGACACATTTCTTACAAAGCCTTCCTTCACCAAAATGTTCAACAACTATAGGATTCTCCTAAACCTCCAACCGTGTTTCTTCGTTGCATGCTCACACTAGATTGATTCCCTCCTGGCAGAGTATTTCAGAGTGTTCAGTAACTCTGAACTATGCTTTCCCCCATAGAGTCTTTCTTTCCAAGTTACTTAACCGCCTTGAAATTTATCCCTGAGTCTATAAATTAATCTGGTGTGCCCTACTCGCAACTTCTCTTCTGACTCCACTGAGTTTAGACACACACTCCTTGCGTCAGCTCACAACATTTTCTTTATCTATCGCTCACTCCTTGCACTTAGCCTAGAGAACCAGACTTAACCCAACACACTCGCAGATAGAAAATGATATCTCTATCCTTGCAGACGATTTTTAACATTCATCTACAATTCACAAACATGTAAATGACATTCATAACACAACATCCATTTCACAAAAAAATAGAACAGGAAAAACTGTCATTTTCTATTAATGGTGGAACATCAAATTAGAATAGTGGAGTCCGAGCTACAACTGAGTCTCAACTCTGTATGTTCCCTCCTAGCTAACTCTATCTTAGTGAACGCCCCTATCATCTAACCTCTACTTTGCAACAATATAGAAATTTATATAAGAGGGGCTCGACGAGATTCCCTCGCAAGCTTAAACTAGTGGTGTCAAATCACCATTCAAAATGCCTATCCAAAGGGAAAATTACAATGATGGAAATCTTCTCCGAATCAGATGCAAATCTATTCTGTTGTCAACCATTTAATGACGACCTTATCTCCATCTTGTGAGAAAGAACACTTTTGTTCTTCCATCTTGTTTTCATTAAATGCCTGGACCTCACCTTGGATTCTTGAGGAAAAATGAGAGGGCGGTGCTTCTCCTCCCTTAAATGCGCACCATGCATGAAATCTGATTGACGCGTAATGAGGCAGAGTGATGCTCCTACATCATACTCCACAGCTACGAAAATCATGAGCTCCTACTCATGAGCTTTCCAATGTGGTTGAAATCTTCCTGGATCCCAAACTTTCTCTTGGAGTTGTCTCTCTTTTCCTCTGCTTCACTGCTTCTACTCCTGCATCATCCTCTCTTCTTGTGTAGGTTTCTTGTTTCCCAGCTTCCTCATGCTGACCAATTCCTCTTCTGACTCCAACATCAACTTCCTTATCTTGTCAACTACTTCGTCTAGGTTCTCTATTGACCGACTTTCCTTCTGTAGACTAGCTTGTTGCATTCCTTCCTTGTTCATGTGAAAATCATGCTGATTTCCCAAGTCATCCTCTCTTGGGGCCTTGACTTGCCACCCTGCTGCATCCTCCACTTTTGCAGTCTCAATACTGAACTGTCGTTCAACTACTTCCTCTGACAGATTGACCCCTGTCAATTTCTCGACTGGTTTTGTTCCAGCTTCCACCAACTGCAACTCGTGCTGGTGTATCTCCCCTGGCATGGCTATCTCTCGGAAGCCACCTTCTGGTTCTAGATTTCCCAAAAAATCCTCCATTTCCTTTAAATCCAATTCCCACTGAGAGAGTAACTCAATTGGGCATTCTCCTTCTGTTGGGACAGACATCAATATATGTTCCTCTTCTTCCATGACAGTCTCAGCTTGTTATCTTCCTGTCGCTTCTGCAACATCTGTGCTAGCCTCTCCTTGGTCGCTTGGTAGGAACATCTCAACTCATCCAATGAACAGGATGCTCCATTGATGTTTCTCTTTGATGGAGAAATTTTGCAAATTCTCATCATCTTCATTCACATGGCTCATAGCTATGCACGAATCTCCATCTGAGTGAGGTATTCCTTCTACCTCCTCTTCATCTATCAACATCCTTTGACATGAACTCTCAGCTAATCTAATATATTAATCCTTTCCCACTTGGAAATATTAGATGTCTCCTTTGCCCACCTAACAGTTTAAGAGATCCACTAATCCCTTATCGTTTCCCACCTAGCATTTTACAAGATCCACTAATCCCTTCTCATTCCCCACCTGGAAATCTATGAGACTCTTGCCAGATCTCTTTCCCTTATGAATGAGGGATTCAGCCTGCCTCAACCACCCTCTTAACATCTGTTGTTTCCCTCTGGCCAACAACTTCTGAACATGCCATTTAGCTGTCCTCTTCAAAGGCCATTCATACCTCCAACCTTTGACTCCTGTTGCATCTTGAATGCAAGCTTCTCCATCTGTGCTCATATTTCATTGAGATCCTTGTCCATATTCACCTTTCTATTCTATGAATAGACTTCTAATCCACCATGTTTATGACCATCAATGGTCATATTTACCTTCTACCTGCCCTCCTGGAAAGTCTCTTGTTCACTCTGCAACTGATATCATCTTCAACTTCTCCCTCGCCTGAAATCTACAGATGAAAAACTTCTCTGATACCACTCTGGTATCAGACTATCTCATTTTTCTCCTCCTTCACCTGTTTTCTATAGGAGAAATCAATCTATGATACCACTCAAGTGCAAACCCCCTTCCCTCCAAAGGGTTTCTTGAACTTCTGCTCTAGGATCGTTCAATTCGTCGAACCGACTGGTTCGTCGGGCTCATGATGGAACCATTTTAACTTGACACATGCCCTTCACTTCCTCGGTGCAGTTATGTGGCACCCGCAGACCCTCTCCTTAGTGTTTTTCAACTCCTAACACCAATGCCACTAGCTCCCCATGCTAGGCATCCTCCTTGATGTGACCACAAACTACAACCATGGGCCAACTTCCTTCACAATTTCGTACTTCAGAACTTTCGCACATTGCTTACTCCTCTTCCCCAATTCCCGAATCATAGAATTCTCCACGACCATATCTACGGTCCAAGTTCTCCTCGTGATCAATGGTTGTGATCAACTTTGCGAGTTTGGACTTCATGAGTCCTCTCTTCTCCCATATTTTCTTTTCCCAACTTCCGTATCAACGATGTGTTGATCCCTTTCCACACATCCTACCTCTATGGATGACTATGATTACTTCGCTACCCCAACACTTCAGGTGTTCTCCTATTGACTTTTCTCCAAAGGGTTCCTCCTTTGAAATGTGTGGATCTGTTCCACATCTCCTTCTAGATCCAATGGTCTGGAATGAAATCGCTCTTCGCGACTTCACGAAGACCCTTGTTTGCTTCTGGCAAAACTTTCAAAGTTCCCACTCCCAAACTCCTCTTCGAAGATGGGTGATTTCTTTGTCTTCGGGACTTCATCAAGTCCTCGACTCCTTTGCACACTTAGAACAATTTATCCTTTCGAGACTTAGGCTATTCTCGAACACCTTCTGCACTCCTTGCAGAGTTCTGTGCAGACTCTTCTACGACTTTGCTTGGCTTAAAAACCTCCAAGGTTCCCAGTTCCCTTGTGTCCTTCAGTGGACTTCTTCTTTCCGTCCTGGAAGTCCCTTGCTCCCATTCTTGAGATTGTAAGGTGAACTTACAACCCCTTAGGCGCACTCCTTGCACTTGGCTCAGTTCTTCGACGACTTCTCCCTTAGCCTTAGGGAAAGGTTTAAGGCATCTCCTTTCCTTTGTCGGCAGACTTCTTGCAAATACTTCCTTCACCAAAATGTTCAACAATTCTGGTATTCTCCTACACCTCCAACTGTGTTGCTTCTGTGCATGCGCACACTAGCTCGATGCCCTTCTGGAAAAGTATTTCAGAGTGTTTAGTAACTTTGAACTGTGCTTTTCCCCACATAGTCCTTCTTTCCAAGGTACTTAACCGCCTTGAAATTTCTCCCTGAGTCTGTAAATTAATCTAGTGTGCCCTCCTGGAAACTTCTCTTCTGACTCCACTGAGTTCAGACACACACTCCTTGCATCAACTCATAGAGTTTTCTTTCTCTGTTGTGCACTCCTTGCACTTAGCCTAGAGAACCGGACTTAACCCAACACACTCGCGAAAAAAACCCGATATATACATCCCTGTAGATGATTTCTAACATTCATCTACAATTCACAAACATGTAAATGACATTCATAACACAACATCCATTTCACAGAAATGTAGAACATGAAAAACTATCATTTTCTATTAATGGTGGAATGTCAAATTACAATAGTGGAGTTTGAGCTACAAATGAGTCTTGACTCTCTGTGTTCTCTCCTAGATAACTCTATCTTATCTAACCTCCCTATCGTCTAACCTATACTTTGCAACAATATAGAAATTTATACAAGAGAGGCTCAACGAGCTTCCCTCGCAAGCTTAAACTAGTGGTGTCAAATCACCATTCAAAATGCCTATTGAAAGGGAAAATTACAATGATGGAAATCTACTCTGAATGGGATGTAGATCCATTCTGTCATCAACCACTTAATGGCAACCTTATCTCCAGCTTGTGCGAAAGCACACTTTTTCTCTTCCATCTTGTATTCATTAAATGCAATGACCTCTCCTTGGATTCTCAAGGAAAAATGAGAGGGCGATGCCTCTCCTCCCTTAAGTGTGCACCATGCGTGAAATCTGACTGGCGCGTGATGAGGTGGAGCGATTCTTTTGCATCATAATTTCCCCTAACAATTTTTTTTTTTATTTGAGAAATTTGGGGTAGATTAAAATATCTCTCTCTAAAATAAGCCATAATTCAACAATGTATGCCATTTTTTCTATAACTCCTTTTTCGAGAGGTTCCAAGCAGTGAAACCTGGAGGAATTCCACAAAAGACATTGAAGAAGATTGTGTACTATTTTCAGATATTTATTCATTACAGGTACATATTTATGATTATTTCAAGTTAGGGTTGTTGACTAATCCAAAATTAGTCATGTGAGACGAAAGTACAGTTTGATGAAAATTCTAGTCTCTTTTTGTTAAAGTCAAGGAAGGTTTACATGTATGTTATCATATACACCAGGTCTATTACAGAGTTATAAGTCATATTTGGATGATGAAATTGATGAGGGATTTTGGTTGAGGTACATGTTGGGTACATGGTTGATACAAGTAGTTGATGAGTTTGCACATACATGAGGCGTATTGTTGATGATGTTGGTACATCTTGATGAGTCCTAGTTTATTTATATTTGATGCATGATTGATACACATTTGGTGCATGGTTGATGCACTCGTTGATGGTACAGTTTGAGGTACAGGTTGGTGCATGTTTGATGCACTTTTTTATGGTACAGGTTAATTATAGGTTGTTTATGGTACATGTTGATTACAGGTTGTTTGGTGCAGGTTGATTGGTACAGGTTTACAACAGTATATCTCATAGTTATAGTGTGACAATGGTTTCATCGTTCTACTTATACTTTAGGGAGGTTAGATGGGGCAAGGACAAGTGGTTGTAGCCACCTTTTGGTTGTAGCCTATGAACATAAGGGGTTGTAGTCTCTTTCTGGTTGTAGCCATAGAATTGGGGAGATGGAGCTTCCCTTAGGTTGTATCCTGAGAAACTAGGGGGTTGGAGCCTCCTTCGAGTTGCATCTGGAAAACAAAGGAAGTTGGTGCTTCCAATCAATGTAATTCTTAAAGACATATAAGAAAATACATTCTGTGGTTTTCTCTCGCTTTGGTTTTCCATGTAAAAACATTGGTGTACTGTGTACATATATGATTGCTCATTTTTTCATTGTTTATTCACTCTGAAACTATTGGATGATAATTCTACATTGATATAACAGTTGCATTTTATGGTCAAAGCGGATTAAATTGCTCTATTATTGATTCACCCTCCTCTCAATAATCCAACAAGTCCTTGTAGTTGTTCTTGACTTATGGGGTTGGGTATCATGGCTATCCCTACTAGAACTTTGATCACTTTACACGGTGCTATCGCATGCACCAATACTTTATCCTTTGTTACTTTTGTTGGACATGTTTGGCATTCTCCTTTGCATCGGTGTTAATTGCATTGATTAGAGGATCTTCTGCATTACCCCTAGTTGTTTTTGTATGACACTTTATTTCTTTTTCCATTCCTTAAATACCTCTTCTTCTTAACTCTATTGTGTCCTATTTCTTCTTGTGTCCATCATTTTCCAGAGTGCTACCAGTTGATCCTACATCTCCTTGTGGTGTGCCTCTTGATTCTTAGTTTCTTTCTCCCAAGTTTATTCTACAATATCAACCATTTGTTGGCCAATTATTTCCATGTCACCTTCAGTCAATATGTAGAAAGGAGATGGTGGTATTTGTACCTTCATTTTCTTGTGTTCTCTCCCTTCTTGTGCTTCTCCCATGTCCTTTATTTTCTTTTCTTTTCTAGGGCTATTAATGTATCATGTATAACCCATGTTCCTGTTGGTTTATCTTTTCCTAGTGTATCCCCTAGCTCTTGAGAACTATTGTCTCAGTCTTCCTCTTCGTCTAATGTGTCTACCCTATATATTGGGTCCATTTGCTCCTCCCAGAGACATGGGCACCCTTATTCATCTCCTTGTCCTAGTCTATATGTTTGGGGTCCACTTCTGCCACTGTCACCCTGTAGCTCATTTGTGTCCATTGTTTTGTTGGTTCCTTCGCAGTTTGTAGATACATGTGGTGAATGCCATCTCTAAACCATGCAAGGCCTTCGTATGTTTCTACTGTTTATGGTAGAATGCACAATGTGTGTGTGTGTGTGTCACTATCCATGTGATATAGTCTAAGTATGTAAAGAAGACCATGTTTGTCTTGTTTTGTCTTCTCTTCAATGTTGTGTGTCATAAGTTGGTATACCTACGAGATAAGGTGTGAATGCTTGATGTCCTCATGGATTGGTAATACTATAGTTCTTTTCATCTGACCAGTGAAACTAATATTAATAGCCACACATAATGGAACTTGGTGCCCTTTTCCTAGGCCTCTATGTAGTCTTGTAAAAACTGGTTCTTGAGAAAATTTTCCCAGTTCATATGGGTTTCGTCTATGCATTTCTCCATGATGACAATTATTGTGGTAGGTACTTCGTCTCTATGACATTTTCATAGTATATTGCATGCCAGGAGATGTGTTGAAAACCTTACCTTTTTATTATTGATGTGTTGTACATCCATTCCCCTATTTCCCCATATTATGCAAATTTTTTCTTTCATTTCCTCTGACAGTGATCATTTTCCCACCTTGGTGAAAAACCCACCTGAATCTTCGCCTATTTGGGTAGTCCTATAATTTTCACAATCAACACAGTGGTAATTTCTATTTCATTGTCGAGCCAGAGTTTATCGTCATGAACACAAATAAGAAGCATTTTTACACATGCATTGATTCTTGTACTTTGCTCGAAATGTGGGATGTCTAGCACGTTTAGTATCCCTGCCCTATCGAGCCACGACACCCATTCCCATGGCTCAAGTACAATTGCTCCTATTTCATGGACCGTTGTGGTGCATAGGTACTATTCCATTTCCAACTCTGGAAAATTCTTTGCATCTGTAATGTCGTTATACATATACTTTAGGTTGGTGATTTTTCCCAGTAGATATTCATCCCTACTCACACCATATGGAATTGGTGCCTCTGATAGTGGATACTTCCCATTGTCTTGAAGATGGAATTGTGGTGCATCGCTTGTTCATGGGCTTAAGTAATCTTTGTGAATTTTTTCTTGTGGTGCTGGAGTCATGATTCCAACCACTTCTTCAACCTTTAGTATTTGTATTCGTTTCTTTTCATGTTTCCTTGTTGTAGCCGACAACCCTCCCAGTTTTGGTGGTGTCATTCCTTATCTATGATCGGTTCTAGGATTTATGCGGTCCCTCATCATGGTCACCTATCGTTCAAATCTAGTTATCTAATCTATTTTCACCTTATCGTTCTGGTTCACTTATCTTTCTGCTCTTGATTACATGCAACAATAGTGATCCTTCCTTGACTTAATGTGTTTCTTTATGCTTTCGTGCCAACTGGGCCCATCTCATCCGCCCTTAATTATTGTGCCCAATACTCCATTAGTATGACATACAATTGTATTAATGTTGTTTCTCTTACTGAATCCGTCCTAAAATCCTAGCCCGTCCTACTAAGTTATCTTGAGTTTCAGTGGTTATTGTCGTTTATGGCTCGACTGTAGCTTTATGACTTGTCATTACTTCTAACCGTTGGTGTTGTCATTTTTATATTGTTAGAGATATTTTTCATCACTGGACTGTGCAGACTACTATTCCATCACTCTTCCTCTAAGATAATCTTACTTTCCAATCGAACAAATCTCCCCTTTGGCATCCTCTGAGTCCCCCTGCTCCAAGCCACCTCATTAATTGTTACCTAGAGCCTTCCCTTGGTCATGCACAACTTCCTGACCTCCTTAGCAACCTTTGTGGTTGATTTCTTAAAAGTGCAGCCCCAAAGGCTCTTGCGATGATTAACATTATGTGCTTATATGCTTGCTTGCGCACTCTAGGTTTACATGCTTTATACCTTACTTCCACGCCTTCCTTCTACCATTCTCTTTGCTCTTGTTCGTTTGTGGTCATCTTGTAGCATGTATGAAGAGCTTGGGTTCTTTCTGTTTGTCTTCACCAGTGTCATCATCCCATTCGTTGAGATTATATTCTTGACAGCTAAACCACGTATGAAATTTCACTTGGTATTTGTGCTAGTTTGGTGCATGCTTTCCTAATTGTTCGTAATTCTATAGCTCTATGCAATAGTTTTTTGTTACCAAATTCATTATGAGTGGATGATATTTGATAATTATCATATCTCAATGGCTGTTGGCCCCTCCAGTGAATTCACCCCCTTGATACTAGCTCCTAGTTGTAGTTGTGGCCTTCACCTGCTAGTCCATAATCTTATCGTGTTGTACTCCTCGTACATTTTGTTATGTTGGTGGATTGTTTGAAATGTTGTGGTGTGATTCTTCTAGGTGTGTAAATATTTTTGTGTGCCTCTACTGATAATGAACCATTGTCACAATGGTTCTACCACACCCCAGGTAGTACATATGTTTCCTATTAACCATATCGGTCATCCTTAACTCCTTTCTCGTACGAGGTTGGTATGTGTTAAGAACCAAACATCAATATAGCATAAAAAAACCTTAGGAAAAGTACTCAACGCCTTGAAAAATAGATAATTTCAGATAATAAGCCTCTTCGAAGGGGCAACCTCCTTTTACCCCACTTAAATGTTCAAGTACAAGATGATTCAAAATGAAAATGTCTCCTTGGTATATATAGGAGACTAGGAGGTATAATTACAACTAATGGCCTAAAGCCGACATAAATAAAATAACATTACTAATAAAATATGCCCCAATTAAGGGGTAATGAGCCAATATTAGGGCTTAACATGCCCCCTCCCCTTGAGACAAGTGTTGTCTGCAATGCTTGAGTAACTCTAGATGCTTCTGTATAAAAGACTCATCTTCCCAAGTGGAATCTTCAGCTAGTAGTTTCCTCCATTTAATGAGATACTCTGAAATGGATCTATTCCTCAGCTTGTGAATTCTTGTGTTAGTGATGGCTTCAGGCTCCAATATGATTTTTCCTTCCTCATCAAGTTCTGGGAATATAGTTTGAACTGGGATCTTTTCGCCTATAACCTTCTTTAAGCATGAAACATAGAAAACTGGGTGTACTCATGAAGATGTAGGTAGCTCCAATTTGTATGCCATAGTACCAATCTTTTGCAACACCTTATAAGGGCCATAGTACTTTGGTGATAATTTATTATCCTTCTTGGCTTGCTTGAGGGACATCTGTTTGT
>ML776941.1:2191191-2220737 GCA_009831015.1 Picea engelmannii
CCATTCTTGATTCACCTTCCTTGTGTCCTCATCATGAATTTCATGGGATGCATTTTCACTTTTAGGTGTCTTCTCTGTTACGAAATTTTTCAATACTTCCATGATCTCCCCTTTTAAACCATCCATCTTAGTATCCAACTTAGGTTCCATTGAATCCATCATCTCTTGTAGTTCATCTTTTGTTATTATATTATTTTGTAAATAATTTATGTCCCTACGCATTTCTTCACCTTCATCAAGAGTCCAAGTAGGATTTTCTGGAGGCTTAGTTGGTGTAGAAGTTCCCTTTTTGGGTGGCATGTTGGCCAAGTATCACTTTTGAACCTTGATTTTGAGGTGGTTCTGCTAGACAATATTTCTTCTACTGTATCTCCCAAGTTTTGGCCCTTCTGGGTATGAAACTTTATTTTATGTAGTTATCTAATATTTCTTCTCTGCAATGCCATAGGTATGATCAAAATTGGATGTGCCAAGTAGAATTTACGGTAACTTCCCCACAACTTGTCGATTTTTGGCCTTTCGAGGAGATCTCACTTGTATAGTGTGCCCCAGCCAAAATAATTGATATACAATTCTGAAACGCACACCAAAAATACTACAAACTGTCCACGATCAAATGAAACCAGTCCCACTTAATTTGGATACACTAAGAAGAAGTTATGATTGTTTTACCTGGAACACCTTCTTGAGACTAGTCAATAGGACTAGTCAGATACCCTATCTTACACAAGGTGTATATACAAATTTAAGATGACCCAGAAGATGAAATTTTTACCACAGATACCTTTATAATTTCTGTAAATATCCTATGGATTTTAGTGTCTGAAAATTTTCATAAAATGTTTTATAGCGAAAATTCTGCAATGATTCAATTCAAGATGATTCCAGAACCCTATATTGTACAGGCTGTATCTCCTAAAGTATAAGACCTCAGGAGCTGAATTTTGAACCCAATGTACCTTGATCCGTCTACTAAATATCCTCCAAGCCCTTCCTTCTGAAATGTTGTAGAAAAAAATTTATAGCAAAAATTCCAAGGTGTCTCAGATGTAGCAGCGAAACCCCAAGACCTTGAGCTCTGATACCATATGTTAAGAACCAAACATCAATATAGCATAGAAAAACCTCAGGAAAAGTAATCAACGCCTTAAGAAAGAGATAATTTCAGATAATAAGACTCTTCGAGGGGGCAACCTCCTTTTACCCCACTTAAATGTTCAAGTACAAGATGATTCAAAATGAAAATATCTCCTTGGTATATATAGGAGACTAGGAGGTATAATTACAACTAATGGCCTAAAGAAAACATAAATAAAATAACATTACTAATATAATATGCCCCAATTAAGGGGTAATGAGCCAATATTAGGGCTTAACAGTATGTGGCCATTTAACATATGTCAGTTCCGTCGACTTTTCTCACATAATTTCCATTTATGGTGACATTCCTTCCTCTTAATTGGTTATGCCATCTCATGATGATGTTTCTCCCCTCTTATTTTATTTTATATTGCGCGATTCATCCTTCCTTGTGCATATATTATTTTTATTCTTTCATTTTTCCTATTTTTGTCTCCTTTTTGCGTGGGACTATGTTATATGTTGGACTTGTCCTGTCTTGGGCCATCATGGGGCTTGTCCTTATCCATCTGTAACTGTCATTTCCTTCATTTTTTTATTTTATATCTCTCACTCTGTGTGGCAAGGTGTCTTTACTACTTCCTAATTGACCCTTTTCTATTGTGTTTCCCTTATTGGCGTAGTTTCCCCTATCTGCACAGTTGTCGTTGGAAGTCCTTATGCATTTATGTTGATCTTCCTTTTCATTATTGGTTGTTCATAGGATTTTCATTCCATCTATGGGCCTTCTACCATTCTCTCTCCTTTTGTTTCTTGTACTTGATCATTCCGGGGATATTCGTCATCTTGATCCTCTTTAGTCACATTATAGCATTCAACTAAATTTTGGACTATCATAGCAGCATTATGTGCGCTGCATATCGATATTACTTTTGTCTATCCTTCTTCATTTCATATTGATATTACTTCCATATCTTTTTATTTGTTGAATAGTTTATGTTTGATTTCCTGAAGTATTGTTTCAATTAAGGGTGACTTATGCTGAAACAAGAATGTTTCTTTGAACATTTTACTTATTTAACCCCACTCCATTATGTCTCTATGCATTTCCATGTCTAAATACCAATTTTTCAGTATTGTCTTGAGAGTATGAATTCACATGTGCATCCATTCCTCCTTGGGAACTGTATTCCACTGATTTTCTCACTACGTAATATGCTCTGCTAGGTTTCCTTCACCGGTATATTTATTTTTCATATCTCCTTCTTCGGTATTAAATATTATCTAGATTAGTCGTTTACATTGTTTCCAATCTTCCATGGTTCCTTTGCGTGTCTCCCATCTTGTCGGGGTGGCTTTCAACAAAACATCCAGTGATAACAACCTCTATTGCTTTGGTACCTATGCCTCACAATTTTTTATGAATGCTTTTATATCTTTCAACTTGTCATAATTAGGTGGGCTGCACAATTCTATTCCAATCCATTGTAATGACCTGGTCATGCACACACATCGTCGTGTTGAGACTTCATGCATCCTTTGTTGCTAGTTTTCCAGACTTTCTTTTGAGTCTAATGTATAGGAACTCATGCTTCTCCAACTCAATGCATCTTCTGTGGTAGGGTTCACATAATCATCCATCCTCGTAGTCATGTTGTACAAGTGATCGATTTCATCGCCCCATGTGGGTTCTATGTACCTCCTTCCTTCTTTTGTGTCTAAGGGTGCAATCACTTTCATGTCTCCTACTTCAAATATTACCTCGCACCTTTTCAAGTTGATAATTGATTGATTATCAAAGGCCCATTCTAGTCCCATTACTACTGGATATGGTTGATTGTCATCCACAATCTCGATAAGTTCAAAGTCTGTGACGATGGACACTCCATCTATGTTCACTAGGATTCCTATTAATCTTCCAATTAGTTTTATTTTGTATTGATTTTCTAGTCTCAATGAAATGGGTGACCACGCTAACTTTGGTTTCCTCATCATGTCCCATGTCTACTTAGGTAGCATGTTCACATCAGACCTTAAGTCTAAGATCATGTTGTCAATGTTGTATTCTCCAAGCTATGCACCAAACCTAAATTCTTCATTGGTTATTTTCTTGCACAATAGTTTGTTCACTACTTTATTTTTAGTAGGGATTGTCTTCCCTTCAGTACAATGATCGATCGTCAAGAATAATGTATGCAATTCCTTTTCATCTTTGACCAACTCTAGGAAGCTTTGAATTTTTTTTCCTAAGGTGCTTATCTTCTCCAATGATCCTTGGGTTTTGATCTCGTCCTCCGTGGGATGCATATCTCCCCTAGGTGTTGTAGCCAATATAGAAATTGTCCAGTATTGCCACATGATTTCTTTCTTTGCTTGTTTATAGGTTTCTTTCTCTTCATGTGGGTCAAATGATTGTGTGTTTGATTCTGATTTCTTTACCCACTGCTCAATCTATTTCCCTCCATTGTTTGCATCTCTCCCTATTTTGGTTCCTCTGTGCGTAAAGACTGCGAGTTTGGGTCCTTTGTCCCTTATCTTGGAAGATCTATTATGAATGTTTGGATTCTGATTTTGGTTCCCTATGGTGTGCCATTTTTCTAACAGTTGTGGACAATCCTCTATTGCATGTTCTAATGCTTGATGACAAGTACATGTTGTGCAGGGATTTTGACAATCCCATGCTAAGTGTCTTGGTTGTTTACAATTATAGCATACTATGGGGCCTCTTCCTCCTCGCCCAAATTTTGTTCTCTGTCGTCCCCTATTGAATCCTCCTTGGTTTCCTTGATTAAATCCTATTGGAGTATTATTTTCCCCTCCTCCTTCTGTTGCAACATTCTCCTTTTGAATTCTGTACATGTTTTTTGTGCACTCCCTCATTATATCAAATGCTCGACAATATTTTTCTTCATGCCCCACTGATTTTCAAAAACTACATAATAATATTCTTGGGGTATGGTGATATTTTTGTAGTAGTTGGCACTCATGGGGGTTATGTCCCCACTTATTTAATATCTCATAGTATCCTTCTCCTAGTAGCGAGTTTGGTGCTCCAACTGCTAAGTACTACACAAATTATGGATACTCATCTTTGTGGTGACATTTAATATTGCATTTGGTGCACCATATATGTTCCCATTTCTATTTATTCTTTGTGATTTCTTCTAGCTAAATTGTTAATTCCACTAACTGGTTATGTACTGTGCTATTTCTTTGTTGTCTCAGACCAAAGATGGTTCCAGTTTCATAGAAATTTCCAATGCTTCATACTACGCCATAACCATCTATGGGATTAACTAACTGCAGATGTGAGGTATACACCATAACCATCTACTAGATTAACTAACTGCGGATGTGAGGTAACAAGCCTGCAATGAACCACTCTATGTGTTTTTGATCGGATATTTGAAATGTTAATATCCCCATCACATCTTTGAACCTCTCATCAAACTTGCATACAGACTCTTTCTGTACTTGTTTGATTTCCTTGAGCTCAATGATGTACTACGACTCAAACTTAGGTTTCTTAAATTCTTTTATCAATGCTTGTGTAATCTCTAATAAGGTTCTTTTCTTGCCTGATATTCTGGTACTTTGGAGCTTCATGTACCATACTAGTGCATATACTCTAAAATTTGTAGCCAACTACGCGATCTTTGTGCCATCATCGTGGACATTATTTGTGGTCCATATGGTCTCACATACAAACAAGTGTTGTTATGGATCCTCAGATCCAATTCCTTTATCAATTATGAGTTAAACATATAATTAATGTTATTTCACATGAACATTTTGAAAATATCATTAAAGATAAACATTAATCATAGGAGAAGCATAGATGAACATCATATCAACATCACACAGACATAAATTAACATATTATAAACATGAATAACTATTTCACAACATAACTCGACACAATTTTACTGTGGTTAACCCCCTCCTGGGCTATGTCCACAAGGATTTGGTTATTTATTATAGTTAATGTATTATGATGTCCTCTGTGTTACAATAGATGTTCAATATAGATTCCACTGGTTACATTCATGAACTATTTACAGATAATCTTCTAGAATCACAACAATTACTCTATGATTTTTCTAGTCGTGATCATCGCTTCAACCTCTGAACTCCTCTACTCTCTCGGAATTCTCTCTATCAGAATCTCCCTTTAATTCTTAACTTTCTTCCCTTTCAACTCAGGTATTTTTCCAACTCAGAATGAGTTGTCTCCCACTCCTTCTATGCTCGTGACAACTCATTCTGAGTTGGATACAGCTCATGCTTGATTCGTTTTATTGGATTTTACGGGATCTTGTTGCTTCCTATCTCCTCTCTTATTCTCTCTTCCTTCTTGATATTCTTGGTCCTGCGCATTTTCTATAACATCCCTGACCATCCATGCCGAGCCACGCTACGCCAGAGAACTCCTACTGTTCTCTATGGGGAACATACTGTAAGTACATAGATTCACACTGAAATAACAATAAACATATACATGTAGCATATACAGGAAATACCCATAACAATAAACATAGTTATAACCGCACATATGATAACCCATAAAAATAAGCATGTAAATAACAATGAAACATGTAAATTTATCGCACAATTGGCACTTATCTTGGTAAGAATGTCACCAATTTCATGCAGACCTTCCACAAACCTCCCAGCCTTAGACCACATTGTTCATCACTCTCAACAATGAGTCACCCTCGAGATGGGACTAAACTCCACCCAGGTAAAGGGATTCCTAACCAGGCTAAAGGCTCATAGACAACATGAAAGAATCTATCTCAGGTTACAAATCAAAATAACAACCTACAGTCCCTCATTCCCCACATGTCTAACCCACCCAGGAAGTGTGCCCCTTCTCTGCTCAATAGTCCTTCAGCTGCCCCACTTCCTTTCTAGCCTTCAGCAACAGGACAGATAGGAAGTCTCAGAGAACTGTAGTTGCAGTTCAACACCTTCAGGAAATCAATCCCCAACAATCCTATATCCCAGAAAATTGCTCATGGGCCTGGCAACTCACCTCTTCAATATCCCACGGGCCTGACAACCCTCTTATTCAGTCCATCTCCCAAGCTAACCAGATACATCGACACAAAAATGGCTATGGATACGGGTTCAAGTACAGTCATGAAGATACAAAGGATAGCTCAATGGTGTGTGCATGCTCATGGATGATTGACTGGATGACTGCATGATGGAAGGAATGATGGAAAGAATGTCTGAAAATGAACTAAGTCCCAACAATATGTATGCATGTCCCCAACTTGACACTTGTCATGTTGGGAGCTACTTTGGTCCACTTGTCCCCAACTTTAGAACTTAGGATAAGATAATTATCCATACTTTATGTTTTAAGAAATATTAATATAATAATCCTTTTTGGCTTAAGCTCCCTAGCTTATCCCTTTTCCTTAACTTAGCCCCTCCCTTTCCCTAACTAATGAATTTTAGTCCCTCATCTCTTTTATCGTGGTTGGTTTGTGCACAACAATGTATTTTATATTAATTATGAGATATATACAAAAGTAGGCGCACCGGCCTTTAACATCTAGGCTCTCTGGCCTAATCAAAACATAATCATCCTAGCTTATAATAACTAGCTCACCAGCCTATAAAATGAAATATATACACAAAAGGCTCCCTGGCCTCAAAATCAAGCGCACTTAAGTTGTGTGTGGTATCCAAGAATGTGCACACTTCATCATTTTACTGCGTAGTACATGTGCGCACTATGCCACGAAAGGTGCATACACAATGATATCAAACAACTCACCAACTTAAGTACATTTCCATTTACATTTACAACTGGGTTCGACCTAGGGATATTACAATCCCCTCCCCTTATTTATGCATTGTCCTCAGTGCATCATGTACCCATATACAACAAAATTTCAAAAATCCTCAAAAAAATGAGGGTATTCTACCTGCATTGCATCCTCATGCTCCCAAGTAGCATCCTCAGGACCGTACCAGGTCCATTGGACCTTTACAAGCCCTATGGATCAATTCCAGAGCTATTTGATTTTCGGGTCCAGAATGTGCACCGGATGCACTTGGAAAGCGCCTTCTTGCTCCACCTAGATCACTTTCCAATCAATAACATGATTAACATCAGGTATATATTTCTTGAGAAATCACACATGGAATACATTATGAACATACATATATGCAGGCAATGCAATCATATAAGCTACTAGATCAATCCTCTCTAGGATTTCAAACGACCCACAATAGCGAGCTGCCAACTTTGAACAATTTCCCAGCTTCAGGGAACTTCTGTTGGATTTTACTTTCAAAAATACATGGTCACCCACTTTAAATTCTCCCACTTTCAGCATAGATTTTCTGCCTACCTTGGGCAACCTTTAAATTTTATTTTATTTTTATTATTTTCGCCTTCATTTCCCTGAGAAAATCTAGCCCAGCCACTGCTCTGTCTTCTGGGTTATCCCAGCTTATTAGTGTGTTGCACTTTCCTCCATAAAGTGCCTCAAATGGGCTCATCTTTAGAGATGCTTAGTACCCATTGTTATAAGCAAATTCTACCAAGTGTAGGTAGTCTTCCCATTTTTATGGTTTATCCATCACATACATCCTCAACATATATTCGATCACTTGATTCACCCTCTCTATTTTCCCAACTAATTTTGGATGATAAGCTGTACTAAAATTCAATTTTGTTCCAAATCCATTAAATAATCCCTTCCAAAATTTTGAGGTAAATTTTGGATCTCTGTCAGACACAATTGTCTTGGGTATGCCATGTAATCTAGAAATTTACTTCATATAAACATCCACAATGTTTGCTACCTTGTGAGTGAGCTTAACTGGAATAAAATGGGCAGCTTTAGTAAGCTTATCCACCATTACCATGATAGAATCATGTTGCTTATTTGTTCTGGGCAGTTTGGTGATGAAATCCATGGTTACAACTTCCCATTTCCACTCAGGAATGGGTAATATCTGTAGCAAACCAGTTGGGTATCTATGCTCAGCCTTTACTTTTTGACATTCCAAACATCTGAAAATAAAATCAACAACCTCTTTCTTCATTCCTGGCCAATAATATTGGCTCTTGACAGCTGCGATAGTTTTCTGATATCCTAGGTTCCCATCATAAGGCACATTATGCATTTCTCTCAATATTAAATTTTTCAATTCTTGAGAATTTGGTACATAAATTATGCCCTTGTAGATGAGAATTTCATCATTATCTAGCTTGTATTCCTCAATTTTTTGCTGCAAAATACCTTGTTGTAATTTTGCCACTAATTCCTTGTATTGAAAATCTGATTTGGCAGCCTCTATAATTCTACCTTTCAAATATGATTGGTACATGATACTGGTTGTAGCATGCAATTCACGTACTCTTCTGCTGAGTGCATCAACCACTTTGCTCTCTTTTCCCTTGATATGCTTTATATCAAAGTCATATTCACTTAGAAATTCTAACCATTTGGTTTGCCTAGCATTTAGATTTGGTTGATCAAATAAATATTTCAGACCATTATGGTATGTTCTTAGGTCAAACCTTTTTCCCATGAGCCAGTGTCTCCATTTCCTCAAGGCATGCACTATGACTGCCAACTCCAAATCATGAGTGGCATAGTGTATTTCATGATCCTTCAACTTCCTTGATTCATAGCATATAACAAACCCATTTTGACTTAGGACTCCACCAAGTCCCTCTTTACATGCATCTGTGCATACAATGAAGTCTTCATTTGGGTCTACAATACTTAGTATTGGAGCACTTGTTAATAATTGTTTCAAGTGTTGGAAACTCTTTTCACAATCCAATGTCCATTGAAACTTCACACCCTTTCTTTGCAAGGAAGTGATTGGGTGTGCAATCTTTGAAAATCCTTCAATAAATATCCTATAGTATCCTACAAGACCCATGAATGATCTCACCTCTGTCACATTATTTGGAACTGACCATTCTCTAATGGCTTCTATATTCTCAGGATCCACCGCTATCCCATCCTTAGAAATGATATGCCCCAAATAATGAATTTGCTTCTGATAAAATGAGCACTTGTTCAACTTGGAATACAACTGATTCTCCCTTAAAACTTACAACACCATCCTCAAATGATGTTCATGCTCTTCTTCTAACTTGGAATATATAAGAATGTCATCCAAAAAGACAATGACAAACTTGTCTAAATATTCTTGGAAAACACCATTCATTAAGCACATGAAAACAGTTGGTGCATTTGACAACCCAAATGGCACCACTGTAAACTCATAATGACCATACCTTTTCCTGAAGGTGGTCTTTCTAATATATTCCTCTCTAACCCGTACCTGATGGTATCCTGACCTAAGATCTATCTTTGAAAAGATCTTTGCATCCTTTAATTGATCAAAAAGATCATCAATCCTTGGCAAAGGATACTTGTTCTTAACAGTCACTTTATTCAACTATTTGAAATCAATGCAAAATATTAATGTTCCATATTTCTTATTCACAAACAAGACTGGGGCACCCCAAGGTGACACACTTGGGTGTATATACCCCTTCTTTAGAAGTTCTTCAAGCTACATTTGTAACTCCTTCATCTCTGGTGTACTCATTATGTAAGGAGTCTTTGACACTGGAGCTTCTCCAGGCATTAAATTTATAGAGAAATCAATATCTCTCTTTGGGGGTAGTACTGGTACCTCCTTGAACACATCTTCAAATTCTTCCAGGACTGCATAATCTTCCAAATTTGGCACCTTATCTTTAGGTGTCTCTTCCATATGTGCTGCAAATATTTGACAGCCTTTTCTGTAACATTTCTTCAGTTGCAATGATGAAATTTCTCTGATGGTTACTGCCCTGGGAATTCTCTGCACCTTCCTTAGGGTCTCTTCCTCATCCAAGAAAGTAAATGCCTTGTTATGACAGTCTAGGATGGCATGATGTTGGTCCAACCAATCCATCCCATTTAGGCAGTCATAAGAACCTAAAGGCAAGATGTTCAAATCTTCCCTAGTGTTCAGTCCATTCATGTCCATAAGACATGACTTAACCATCTCATTAACTTTTCTTTTGGCTCTTGTAGCCAGCTGCACCAACCAATATTTCTCATGCTTTCTTCTTGGAAAATGAAAAATTTCCACCATCTTAGGATCTATATAACTATGACTAGCTCTTGAATCAATTAAAATAGAAATGGTTTGGTTGTTTATCATACCTTCCACTTCAATCATATGTGACTGATACTTTGCTTGCTTGTTTTCCAGGGCTGCATAGATCCTTGGTACATTTATGCCCATGTCCTCAATTGTTCCATCTTGTTGTACATTGTGAATAGTTCTCACTTTTTCACCTCTATGAGGACAATCTCTGAACATATGATCTCCCTTACAACCTCAACATTGAATAGGTGGATTCCTTGGCCTTTGACCCCCTATTTCAATCGTTCTGGGATCTCTAGGAGTTTTCTGTCCTTGTGGATTATTTCTGAAGAATGGTGGCTTAGATCCCTTCTTCCTCTGATCCATCTTGAATTTCTTTTAGTCTTCCCAATATTTTTGGAAAGTTGGCCTTGCTTTCTGCTGGTCATATAGGCATTTAGCTCTCCTTATGGTCTCCTCCAATGTTTTGGGATCATCATACTATATTTTTTCACTGATGAATGATGGAAATCCACTCAAATACCTTTGAATCTTAACTGTCTCATCCTTGATGAAAGATACATACTTCAACAGTTCTACAAACCTTCTCTCATATTCATCTATTGTCATACTCCCAAGATTGAGTTCAAATAAATCTTTCATTTTCTTGTCATATTATCTCTTAGTCAAGTATTTCTTCTCAAAATACTTCTTTTATTCCCTCAATAACACTTTTCTCTTTAATGTGTTGCACCTGCACAAGATGATCCCACCACATGGATGCCTTTCCCTTGAGTTGATAGATAGCAATTCTACCTTCTTCATGAGAAGAATAATTATGCAATTGAAAATACTTTCTCATGCCCAACAACCATGTCTCTACATCTTCATCCTTCTTGTGCCCACCATCAAAAGTAGGAGGTTTGATTTTGTTCATTTCTCCTCGTAGCTCATCCACCCCATACCTCTTATGCTTTTTGACAGGGGATGGACTTGAGATGTTGTCTGATCTCTTACTGGAATGCCTTGGGGAGTGATGGTGATGTCTGCTAACACTTCTTGCTTTTATTTTCTCATCAGAAGGCCTGTGACTTCCCGATTTGCTTGAGCCAGACTCCTTATCCAAATTCTTTTCTATTTGGTTCAATCTCTACATTAACTTATTGTTGAAGTCATCCTGCTGCTCCTTGGATCTCATAAGCCTTTCGTTATCAACTTTATGGCTTTCGAAATCCTTCTATAAATTTTTAATGGTCTCTTCCATATTCATGTTTTCGTCCCTTTCATCTCCATGTCCATTGGAGTTTGTTCCTTCAATGCCCAAATGGACATCCATCCCTCTAATCTCATCCTATTGACTGTAAGTCCCTTGTGCCTCTTCCATTCCTATGGATTTTGTGTTGATCTTTATCTGATCTAATTTTTGCTGCAAAATGTGCAGCCAACAAAACTTTGCCAGGCTAACTATTTCAACAATTTCATGAAAATATGAATCATTATGGTTCAATAATATATATGATAATTATTTCTTCTTGTTTCCTGGAAAATTGAATTCCCCAATCAATTTTATGGGTGGATATTTAGATTCTACAGTCCAATGCCTTTACAACTCCTTCTCCCCCTCTTAATTCCGAGTCTTGAGCAGAAAGTTATGGCTATTTGAAAATTGCCCATTAATTTTTCTGTTCATTTTTCAACTTGGTGCGACTCTACGCTGTAAGGATGCATTTTTGCACCTACTCCTTTGGAATTTTCATAGGATCTCAATTGGGTTTCCTCATATACATCTTATGGAGACTCTGTCCAAGTTTCACCTCTTTCTGGATTCTAGGCTGCTAGTTACAGTCGGTTGAAGTTCTAGGCCAAAATACCATATTGTAACTGATATGCTACAGGTTCCTTATTTTCCATATTAAAATTTTTTAACATGCCCAAAAATTTAGTTAAGTTCTGGGAATGTATTCTATGGCTCAATAGATTTCCATTGACTTCTCCTACACCTCAATTTGATTCCAGATCAGAAAGTTATGGCTCTTTGAAGTTAGTTGCGTCTTAAAATTTACCCTTCATTGTTTGTGTTGTAACTTTCTCAAAAATGCTCCATTTGATGAATAGTTTACACCATTAGAAAGATCTATCTGAACTATTTCATTTGAGCTATAGAGACAAGAATAAATTTGGTACACCTTTGTCTCATGGTTTTTTAGTAGCTAAAAACGATCTGAAGGGCCTGAAAAACGCGTTGTAAAAATATGACGTTCAAATAGTATAAAATGTCCTAGAAAATCGTTGGTTTTCTATTTTTGTTCACCCCTCAAACAACTTTGCATGCAAAAATTTCAACCTGTAAACCCATATTCACCAAGCACAACAAAAACACAAGGTAAATTGTGCTTCACGCACTTTAAAACCATTGTGTATCACACCTCTGTCGTGTCAATAACTTGCGCGCACTACCTTTATGTTGTGCGCTAATATCCAACACACACAATTTTTTTTGTACTGCACGCTGATATTCTTCACGCATTTCACTCGACGTGGTGCACCATGTCAAAGTTTAGTATGCCCCACCGCACACCTATAGTCTGTACGCATCATTTACTATACTGTCGCATGACAACTTATACTCATACTGCGCGCACACCAACCAAACTCCTCTGCGCTCTGCCAATCCTGTGCACACCACACGTGCCATTATTATGAGTGTGCACACCACGCAATGCTAAATTTATTTCATGCTCCTATACACCAACATTTTTCCACACGACACCGCAATTTATCGCGCACACCCGCACACTAACATTTTCCTGTGCGACATTGAAATTTAGCACACATGCCTGCACACTAACATTTTTCCGCGCAACGCCGAAATTTAGCGCGTGCACCAGCACGCCAATATCTTGTCACGTAGTCCCAAATTTTACCCATCACAAGATTTTCACTGCGCATCATGCATTTTTAGTGCGCCCACCTATGCATATTCATTTTTATGCGCATCATGCATTTTTAGTGCGCCCACCTATGCATATTCATTTTTATGCGCATCAATTCCTCGTGAATTCCACTGCAGAAATTTAGGCTTTTGACTTAACTTTTTCCCCAATTTACCATCGACATTATGAAACCATGAAATTTGTTCAATTTCACCCTAATAACACCAA
Source organism: Picea engelmannii (assembly GCA_009831015.1). Classification (NCBI taxonomy): domain Eukaryota; kingdom Viridiplantae; phylum Streptophyta; class Pinopsida; order Pinales; family Pinaceae; genus Picea; species Picea engelmannii. The sequence goes on from ML776941.1 coordinate 2,204,556, forward strand.
TTCAACCTATTCAAAAACAAATCATTGTAAGTTGAAATTTCTAGAACGAATTTATCCAAAATCAATTAGCGAATTGAGAATTTTAACCACTAAACTCGCTCCATTTGTCATGGCTTCACTATAACTTCAAATTCGACCCATTCTAGATCCAAATTTGCTAGAACAGATATTAAATCAAGAATATCTCACCACATGGCCGAATTTTCTCAATTTTCCAATGAATTTAACAACAGAAATTGGGGCTTTTTTCCAGGTCTGCCCAATTGTTGTTACTTTTTACCATGGACGCTCTGTAACTCAAAATTTGGCCACTTTGAAATAAATCCTCTGTGAAATTTCGCTTCAACTCAATTTTCTCGGCCCATCCAAGCTCAGTGTTGAAAATTGAAGCTCTGATACCATATTGTAACATCCCCGGCCATCCATGTCGGGCCATGCTATGCCAGAGAACTCCTACTGTTCTCTCTAGGGAACATATTGTAAGTACAAGGATTCACACTGAAATAACAGTAAACATATACATGCAGCATATACAGGAAATACCCATAACAATAAACACAGTTATAACCACACATATGATAACCCATAAAAATAAGCATGTAAATAACAATGAAACATGTAAATTTATCACACAATTGTGACTTATCTTGGTAAGAATTTCACCAACTGCATGCAGACCTTCCATGAACCTCCCAGCCTTGGACCACACTATTCATCACTCTCAACAGTGAGTCACTCTTGAGATGGGACTAAACTCCACCCGAGTAAAGGGATTCCTAACTAGACTAAAGGCTCATAGACAACAGGAAAGACTCTGTCTCAGGTGCCAACTCAAACTAACAACCTACATTACCTCATTCCCCACATGCCTGTCCCCCCCAGGAAGTGTGCCCCTTCTCTTCTCAACAGTCCTTCGACTGCCCCACTTCCTTTCCGAACTTCAGCAACAGGTCGAATAGGAAATCTCAGAGCACTGTAGTTGCAGTTCAACACCTTCAGGAAATCAATCCCCAACAATTCTCTCACCCAAAAAATTGCTCACGGGCTTGACAACCCGCCTCTTCAATATCCCACGGGCCTAACAACCCGCTTCTTCAGTCTAGCTCCCAAGCTAACCAGATACACCGACACAAAAATGGCTATGGATACGGGTTCAGGTACAATCATGAAGATACAAAGGATAGCTCAATGGTGTGTGCATGCTCATGGATGATTGACTGGAGGACTGAATGATGGAAGAAATGATGGCAAGAATGTATGAAAATGAACTAAGTCCCAACAATATGTATGCATGTCCCCAACTTGACACATGTCATGTTGGGAGCTACTTTGGTCCACTTGTCCCCAACTTTAGAACTTAGGATAAAATAATTATCCATACTTTATGTTTTAAGAAATATTAATATAATATTCCTTTTTGGCTTAAGCTCCCTAGATCCCTTTTCCTTAACTTATCCCCTCCCTTTCCCTAACTAGTGGAGTTTAGTCCCCCATCTCTTTTATCGTGGTCGGTCTACGTGCAACGATGTATTTTATATTAATTATGAGATATATACAAAAGTAAGCGCACTGGCCTTAATCATCTAGGCTCTCTGGCCTAATCAAAACATAAGCATCCTAGCTTATAATAACTGGCTCACCAACCTATAAAATGCAACATATACACAAAAGGCTCCCTGGCCTCAAAATCATGCGCACTTAAGTTGTTGTGCGTGGTATCCAAAAATGTGAACACTTCATCATTTTATTGTGGAGTACATGTGCGCACTATACCACAAAAGGTTTATACACAATGATATCAAACAACTCACCATCTTAAGTACATTTCCATTTACATTTACAACTAGGTTTGACCTAGGGATATTACATTTTTTCTGTGCATCGTTTCTTCTCTTTGTTCTCTATTCAACCTGCCTTCCCAACAATCATTAGTGGAGGTTCCTACACTATTGACAGTATGAATACATCAATGTCCCCTTCTCGACAGATTCTACCAGTTGTTCGATATCAACTCATTTATTTGCACCTATTAGATTGTACCATGGTACCTTGATTCTGATTATCATCATCAGTGGGTTATCTCATGTTTGTTAATGGTATACATAAATGACCGGTATTCAAAAATTGTCTCATTTTGTTTGACCCCAACACATTTATTCACATAGTGTAGACTCGTACTAGGGAAGATCATTTTGAAGACTTCAGGGAAAGTACAAGCATCACATTTTTTATGATCCTACCTGAGATATATTGTACCACCCCATAGACATTGGTACTTACATAGGACCAATATTTTCACTCCATTGGTACCAAATATCCTCTATTTTTTTATTATGAGACATATCTCCATTATGTATCTATTTTTCGCTATGATATACTTTGACATGTATCCACATTGTATTCCTCATGTCCATTCTTGCTACTTTATATATATCACATGGATCCACTGTGTATTGTTCGTGGACATGGAAATTAGTCATAATTTCATATATATTCCATGGATATGTAGTGTACTTTATTTGGCAGCCATGCTTACATCACTCCTAAGCATGGGTATGCCCGACTTGGGAAGAGAATACTCTTACTCGATCTATGATGATGGTTTATGTTCTTGGATTAGTTGTTTGAGAAACTTCACTTATATCTACTTCAATGCATCCTTGCCTCTCATATTTATAATGTATTTTGGCCATCATTTTCCCTTCTGACCTCACACATTAGGGGGCATATGTTATACCACAATTTTCTACACTATTTTCATTTTGAGATGGCTTAGTCCTTGTCCCTGACTTGTAAGCTTAAATCCCAAGTTTCCTCATCAAAGCCACTTTAATAAAAATGTTTTTACTTATATCCATGGGTCACCTTGGTGAAAATGCGGACATCCATGCCTTTCTAGTGTATAACCCACAAATGCCTTCAAAAAATGTGAAAAATAAAATAATTCCACATTTTTAGGCAGGGATTTCGGTTGGGCTCGTTTGCCAACCTCCCTGAGCCTGTACTCAATGAAATTAAACCTCCTTAACCTCTCTAGGATGGTATAAAGGAACCTTTGGGGGAATTGATGGGGGGGACAACCTAAGTGCAAATTTATGTTGAAGAGATTGCAAGTCTCCCTATTGCTATTCATCCTCTAAGTAATATCCCCTTGATCTAGAATCCTTGTCCCAACATTCCTTCCTTTTCATTATTTGAACATAAGGTTTGCTTCCATCCTTTTTGGATCATCCAAGGAAGGGAAATATTTTTGAGTGATGTTTTAAGGATCTTTTGGAGGAACTTGGGTGGTTGGCTTCGACGTAGTGCTCACGGTTGGATTCAGGTTGTAACCACTTCTTTTTATTGTTGCTAATAAAGAGTTCTCTTTTCCCCATACTTGTGTATTATTGATTCCACTTGTTTATGTATGTCTAATTACTCTTCACATTTCAATCTATCTATAACTTACTTGTATGATTTTATGCTATAACTACCTTGTTTCAACACCTTATTGATCTTCTTTTCCAGGTTATCATAGTAGGATTTAAGATAAGTACAAGGGTCGAGATCAAGGAATGAAACCGAATGTAAGGATACAAAATGTGGAACTTTCTTTCCTCTCTGATAAAGTAGTTATTTCATTACAATTCTTGTGTGTGGGTTATGGTTTTGTCTTTCACTTGGTCAATCTATGTTGTGACATGACCCAAAGTCATAGGAGGAAATCCCATAATAGCAACACCTTGATCTGGAATTGCTTGAGGACAAGAAATCTTGGGAAGGGAGGATTATATTGTCCCCTTCCAAATGATTATGATGGAGGATGACTCAATAGCCTATATGATTCCTATAGGCTATAATAAACAAAGGAAACAAATTCAAGGAGGTTTAGTTGGTGTCACTAGAATAATAAATTCTAAAGTGACATTAAATAAAATAAACAATTATATTTAAATGAAATTAGAGGGAAAATAAAGTGAGTGTTTCATTTGGTCAAAAAGGGAAAATATCTACATGGTATGGAGGAAGAATAAATAGAGGGGTAACCCTTCTCTTTGGAATTATGTTTTGATCTCTCATCTTGGATTTCTCTTAGAACCATTTTTTTGTTAGGGTTTAGAAAAACCCTTCCACTACTACAGTCTAGTTTCAGTGGTTCAATACCCACCCTAGTCAGACAAGAGGGGAGTCCATATAGGAATATCATTGTAGCTTCAGTTGATATTTGGTTTTGAGTTGGAGATATACCTGCTTGTGTAGGAGGTTGGTGAATCTTTTGGAGGATGCCATAATCAAACTTGGAAGGTATGAAGATGGTTTCTAAGTAAATCATGATATAGGACAACATCGTTGGTTGACTATAGGGTGTCTTGTGAGGCCCTCACACATTACAAAACTTCGTCCCGTGAGGCTTCACAGAACAACCGACTATGTCCCACAAGGACCTCTATTATCAAGGATTTGTACTGGTCGATTGGACCTGGACATCGAAGGTTATAGGAGGGCCACTATCATTACTAGAGCATAGCATAACAAAAAACATTATATATTGACATCATTCCAGGTTTCTTTGTATGGTTATTTGTTAGTATAATTGTGCAACTTCCTTGCATCCATTAGACTTGTGTGTTCAAGAGTATTATATAGATGTTATTATATCCATTAGATACCATTTTATTGTTGTTTCCATCCATAATAAGATGCCATGATTATCTTCTCTATTTTTTGTGGAATGGATGCATGCAATGTGTTTGCCAATATTTCAGTATAAGCAAACTACTTGTAAGCGGTTAACAACAACATTAATACCGAGTGTTTGACATATTTACACAAGGAGAATTAACAATTTTTGGATATAAAACATAACAAACCCATATAATGTAGTTGGGGACATTACAAAAGTATGAACCTCCTAGCCATATGCATTAATATTTATTCTCTCTCAATAATAGGCCACCATCGAGAGGAGGCTATGAGTCCATATGGAGATGTGGCCCTTTGGCTATCCACTCACCACACACAATATCCCCAAACCTAGGTTCTAATCCTACAATAGTTTCAAGCCTCCAGCTCTCTTCCCCACAACTTGCACCACCAAAGTAATATACCCCCTTCACTTCTCACATTCCCTTAGGTTGTAGCATTCATTTATCAGGGCTTCCAACGCACTTGGTTTTCCATGAAATCTCGGTTGGTGACTTTAAGGATCTCTCAACTCCCCAAGGAGTTCTCACAGTGGCCTTCACAAGGGTCTAGAGTCATTTCCTCAACAGAAAAATGTGTTGTAGACTTACAACCCATTTTGCAGGCATACAGGCCTATTTCTCAACATAACCACAACCAAACAATGGCCACCTTCAACCAAAACATGGCTAGCTCTCTTCCCAACACTCATTTCTTCTTTTGTTTTCCAAAATCTTCCTCTAAATCTTGTCCCATTTTGCAAGCAAATTTCCCTTCTTCTCCCTTGATTTCTTGACTCTCACTCTTCTTGAGGATGATTGTACTCCATCCCATGTTCCTTAATAACTATGGGATGTGACCCATCACAACCACCCTCTTACATGAGTTAAATGATTGGATTTATGGACACTCAAAAACAAAATAGAAGCCTAGACATAATGATAATAATTCAGGATTGTGGGTTGGATTAATACCCGTGAATAAATCCCCCCTTAGACCCCTCTTGTGGAATCATATTCCATGATCATTTTCATCCCTCTGATGTTGTAAACAATGAATACTATTCTTAGTAATTATTTAATGCACATAATATACAATTCATCCCTCGACCATGTTTAATAAATACAAGCACTTCACCCCAACACATCGACTCACCATCCTAATTCACATTTATACAATTACATTATATTTTGTGGGAATTAAAATCGGGGATGTTACATCCCCCTCCCCCTCATTTTTGCACTGTCCTCAGTGCACAAAACCATACTGCGTACATACAATCACAATGATAGGATCGTTGTCCTTTAATCAACATATAGGCTCTCCAACTTGATATTACACAAGCATTCCAACCTAAATATAAATACATACGAACCATGTCCCCAAAACCACAAATACATAGGTTCTATGACCCTCAAAATAATAATACATAGGTTCTCCCACCCCCAAAAAATTTATATAGAGGCACCCTAGCCGAAAACATATATATACATAGGCACTCTATCCCAAAATATATACATAAACCACTAGCATTCTCCTACAACTATATCGATTTCCGCTAACTCTCTTCCTCTTGACCTACCCAACCCATGAAATGTACCCCTTCACTGTTCACAGTCCATCACACATCTCATTCATTTATGAAGGTTGACCCAAGAAATGTTCCCCCTTCACTCTTCTCAATCCATCAAGATACATCATTTGTTTATTAGAGTCTCTCTATCACAAGTCACTGGGAATATCACTACTACGATCTCAAGGGATTTACTGCTAGGAAGAACTACCAAGAAATAACTAACAACAACCTTGTTGATACAATGCAACTCACACATGATTCCACTCTTCAAGCTTGAAAACCTTCTTCTTTTTGTTCTACTCACCTTCTCGGCTCAGGCATCCCTTTCACTATTATAGATTTCCTCAGATCATTCATCATTTTCCAAGGTGTTCTTATGCAAATGAATTCCAACTTGTTGTTAGAATTCCACTAGCAATTTGTAACCTGTGTAAATCATCCCATTTGCATCACATGCATATAGTCAATATGATACATCATCATACAATTTTCATTTACAAATTTTCCAAATATGTTTTACACACAAAAACATAATTTTCCAACCATGATTTTTATTCTTATTATGTTTGGATCTTGCCGCAATAGATATCATTTTTCCTTATGGGCTTACATCCCTACCATATCCAATACCATTCTCCTTGCAATATTCTCAACTTTCTTGTAGCCAAACAAGTTGTTTGCATCTCACACACATTTTCAACAATTCATTAAATGATCTCAAAGTTGTAATACCATCAATTCAATCCTTCCCAACCATAATTCACATTAAAAATGGAATTTAACCATTAATCATGTTATCTAGAATGAAATTGTCATTCATTGTACATGCATTATCAACACACCAAGCTTTTCATAATGCTATCAAACTTTACCAATAAATAAAACAAATCCCCCAATAATCATGTAAACATCTACACAATGTATCCTTGCATTGAATCTAGAATATCATACGATCATGTCATGTATTCCACCTTGTGATATGGAAGGTATGGTCCAAACATCAAATCATCATCCAAACGCTTTCCCAATTACTTCCTCTATTATTTGTATACCTTCCTTTTAAACCCATACACAACACTAGGAATATAATTCTCTTAGTGTTCTCTCGTGTCAAAAAAAAGGTTGCAGTCCAAACATCGGTTATATAGGGGAAATCAATTATGCACTTGGATGACACTATAGACTTTCCATATCCAATGTCATCATGGCCTCACACATGGCCATCTCTAATGGAATCCATTTCTACAATGAGAGTAATGTCTACTGACTTAACTTGGTTATGATCTCATAACCAACATAACACAATATGTAATTAAATTTCCCATAAATGCATTCAAGCAATAAATAAAAATTTCATACTTAGGGCCTCCTTCATTTACATCAAATCAAATATTGATATTCAACTGAGGGAATTATTACCTCAATTCCCTTTAACATTTATACATCATAACAACCCAAAATGCATACCTTCATGGTTGTTATGAATTTACTTGTTTCTACCTGATCAACTTGTACTTTGTAGAAGCTCACAGGGTCCATTCACCAACCTCTTGATTAAAATTCCCACCATCCTTGTTTTTATTCATATGTATGGATTCCATAAGGAACAATATCATCATTCTATAATCATTTTTCCTTGATATATAATTCATAATTATTTTTATTCAAATATCATAACATCATTATTTGATATATATATCAACAGACTACTCTTAGTGTATACTCATGCGACCATCATGTTCAGGCATGTCTACATGCACAAACGAATGTAAGTCTGCACCAAACAATTGATCTTTCATGCCTATTTCATGCACATGCATTCTATCTTTATTGTAGACATCATGCATCAATTCTATCATGCACTCCAATACATATCTATTTCAGATTTTTTTTTTTATTGTTGTTGATGTAGATGGTTGTCCTTGAATTCATGTAGAAACTTGTTTCCCTTTGCACTTCCATTCTGCCCAACTGTGCACCAGTGAAATTTATTAAGAACCTTCCAACCAAGCCTCACTTGGCCATTCTTCATTTCGAACCACTAGATCCACTAGTGCTGCCATCTCACAACTGCTTCTTTTATGCAGAGAATCTTGTCCAAACATATTTTGGCTAGGATTCTCAATATTCATAGTGCTATAAGATGCACTATTCTAGCTGAGTATTAACACTCTCCATTTCCCTGACCAATCTAGTTTTGAAATACCATTATCCTTGATTGGCATTTCAACATTCTGATTTTTTTTTTATGTCGTCTTATATCTAATAATCTTTTCCATCCATGGATTTGCTCAATTTTAAATATCTCTCTTCACTTGAATGAGTGATTCTCTATGAAGCACCACTTGGCCATTCAATACTACTCTGCTCTGAATGGAAATGTTACACCCTCCATTTGCACTTGTAGCCTATTTTTGTTGCACACTCCGATAATAGAGACAACTTTCTTTCTTTGGGTACTTTTTAGAAAACAAGTTGCTACACTCCTCTACTTGCTCATATAGATGACTCATCCACTCCATGAGTCAGACCTTATATCATGACATCCCCTTTTCTTTCTCTTTCAACAAACTTTGTATCCCTCACTATATTTCCACCTTCTAGGCTATGGAATCCTCCTTAACTCCTTATGCATGCAATAAAACTCTTCACCTACTAGATTCATGCTTTATGTGAGAAGCTATATTGATTTTGTTTTTGCAAAACATTTAGAATATATAGCATATGAATACTAATATTCCTCTGCTCTTCCTTAGACCTTTGTCAACCCTGCATCACCTGCTTTGCAGCCCTGCACTTGCCTTTTGCATATCCTTGATGCTTTAGACATTTGTACAAGATTCACCTGCTTTCCTATCCAATGGATGCTATGATTAATATATAATAGACCCACATAATACTCATTTGTGGAAGCATATCCTCTTTCTAGCAATCTCTTTACACAACACTCTTTGCTAGAGTGCTCCTCTACTTATTAACCAATGCCTTGTTAATAAAATCTATCCCTTTTTACTTTTCCAAGATATTTCACTTCAAGTGTTCCTTTATACTTATGCATAGGCACTATCGTGAGTTTCAATACTCTTCCTTACCCAACAATTACCTTTGGCACTCAACTCCATCATCTGAGAAAGTTTCTCTAAACTTTGACATTATTTGGAAAAATATTCACACTGAGTAATTACACGGTTCATGGAATCCAATTCCACTTTCTATTGCAACTTTACGGAGAAATTTGATGCTCCCCCAGAGAACCTAGGATTTATATAATGTTTTCTACATTTCCTTTCCAATGAATATACTCAATCTTCAATCTGATTTATGAGACAAAAGTTATGGCTTATTGAAATTCCTATTCTTCTCAATGGTGTCCTTCAAGTCCACCAAACAAATTCCATCTGATTCCTTGAGAATCATTTGGATCAAAACTAAACTTGGAGTGGATATATGAATTCTCCTATACAACAACTTTCTGATGACTACTTTCTTTCCCAATTCTTAGCGTTAAGTACAAAGTTATAGGTGATTGAATATTTCCAATTTACCCCTTTACACACCTTTCTCCCTAGTGTAAATAACCTCAAACACCAAATGTTTCCCCTTACGGAGGTAAATATTTTGAGAATCAAGGGAACTTTTCTAAAAGGAATAGATAATAATACAAACAATGAATTCACAACAACCCTTAGATTATCAAACTGATGTTCTCATCAAAATCTACAATAATGTCAGTAAGTCCAATTGGTTGAACTTTGTTACATTAAATTCTTGACTTGGGGATCATAAACCAATGAAGTACAAGGTAACATACATGCAGTTGTAATGTCCCTCCATTTGTAAACATTTCAATATTTTGAATTTTGATGGTTACATTGTGAAAGTAAAAAAAAGACTTATTTGAAAAATTATTCATCATAAACATTAATGATGATGAATATTCCTATAAATATTATTTTATTTATTTTGTTTTACTAGAAAAAAATTGATTAGATAATCGAGTTAAAAAGAGTAAATCTTTATTCCATTGGAGAGTGAAAAGGGCTAAAAACCAACGGAGTAAATATTTTTGACGAGGACAAGTGTAAACCTAGTCTCAAAGATGTGGGATGTGAGGGAACAAGCTAGAACACATTTAGGTCAAGAAGATTCCCTAGGGTTAGGGATGAGGCTAACATGGAAAATAACCTAGGCAAGCTAATCATGATCATTCTTCTTGGTAACACAATTAAATAAAAATAAGTATATAGGAGACATGACTCTACTGAGTACTTGTGAGAAGGATTTGAGTTTGATGGCTTTGAGAAGGAATCAAACTTTGATATTTTATATGGAAACAGTTCATATAATTTTTAGTCCCTATGGAATAAATATTGAGGCTCGAGGGTGACATAAACAAGTAATCTTGGTTTTTATGGTCTATGGTTGGGAGGAACCATATTTCCTCTTCAATTTGTTTCTTGAATTTTGAGGTAGACTCAGATATGTATTATTTACTTTTATTTGGCATGTGCAAAAATAAAATGATAATCACATACATTCGAAATTAAATGTGAAATTGATATTATATTTCTGAGTTTCAATAATTAGATTTAGTAAAGAAAATAAGTATAATTTTATTTCTGAGTTTTAGAAAATAGTTGCATAAATTGGAATTTACTAGTATAGTTGCAACAAGAAAATGATTTTATACAGGAGGTATAATCTTACTCTGGAATGAACTATCTATTTATACAAAAAGAAAAGAATGAAATAATAGATTGTAACTTCCTATTTACTAATTGTAGACATATTGTAGGGAAGAATATAAAAATCTATGTTAGAATAACAGTGAAATATTGTATTTCTATTTTCACACAAATTTTCCCTTACAAAACTATTTTGCAAAAGTAACAAGAAAATCTTACTAGGGTTAAAATCTTTCAACAATACTAAGAATAAAAGATATATTCAAAAGGAGTTGTTATATGATTTAGATCTCACGAACAATGTTTCAGAGTTATGTGTTGAAAGAAACTAATGAAGGATAGTTATAGTGAAGTTGTAGACAAATTCCAAATCAAGAAATTTTACATTTAATATATATATATATATATATATATATATATATATATATATATATATATATATATATATATATATATATATATATATATATATATATATATATATATATTCATGAACAAATAGAGTACATGAAAAGCCAAGGGAAGATACCCAATGTATATATATGAACATGATTAATGAAATGTAGAGAAAAGATTAACAATAAGAGAAATATTAGGGTTCTGATAAGAAAGGAAACCCTAGCATTCTTGTCTTTTAGAACAAACTAGAATTGAGGTTCCAAATAAATAATGACAAGTAATAACAGAGTTATATTCTATATAAAATTTAGTAGCGGTCGGTGCAAAACCTCAACCCATACCGGGGTGACAAGACCATTTCTTAATGGTTGTTTATACCATTAAGGGATTCAGGAACAACAAATCTAGTTCACATCGAATTGACTGACTTATTCATCAAACAAATAACATTAAAGAATTCTCAGACTTAGTTATAGAACCCTGATTTGATCTTTGAAGATGGGATTTAAATTACCTAACCTTCAAAGTCTCGATTTCATACATTAATGCTCTTAAACTTGACATTGAATTCGTCACATAATATTTTTATGTGCAGGTCCAGCAAACCTATTTTTACTTGTCGTGAAGCTTGGTTTCAAGGGTTATCCTCTACCCCTACACAAACCCACCAACATTAAGTTAATAAACCACGTATAATACATATGACTCAATGTTATCGGATGAAATTTAAAAATGTACTTACTGTTACCCATGATTTTGGTCGTCATGATGATGTATTGATGATGGCGTACTCAGGCTCTTCATAAGAACTTTCTTGTGAGAAAAGTTACTTCCATCTCTTCCCAGAAAACTCACTTTTGAAGAAGGTTCGCAGGCTGCTAGTATGCCAAGGTGTGAGAATGACCCATTCTCGCAGGCTGCCTTAAGCCAGGGTGCGAACTTCTCACACTGTGTTGAATAACCAGGGTGTGAACTCTTCCTAAAGTATGGAAAAGATGAATTCTCGATGTTTCTAGAAGGGAATCTTCTAGAAGAATGGGTTGGCATTCGAATGGTTATCTTTGTACTGGATTCCCTGATATTGTGAAATCATTCTTATCCAAGTAACTATCTTATTCTCTCCTATATATTGAGGGGATTCTCATGGAAAAGGTTAAGAAAGATTCATTGGAGAATTGGTGAAAGAATTGTGTGAAGGACTTAGCTTGAACAATAGCTTGAAGACTCCAACAAGTCTATCAAGAGGTTTTGATCTTCTTCATACAAGGATTGAGCAAGTGTGTGTGTTGGAGCCAAGAGCCATCGAAAGGAAGCTTGCAACATCAAGGCGATCAGGTTGTAATCTTTACTTTCAATCAATATGATACAGTGGCATGTCCCTTTCCCATAAAGCTATTCTCACTTTATTGTGTAATTCCTTGATCATACACATAAGTTGACTGTTGAATATATTTTGCTATATTCACTTTGGTTGGTTTGTGTTGTCTTGGTCTTGACCTCACGAGAGCACTGCAGCGAAGCGGGAGCAACAGAGACCCTAGGAAGCGATATAAAGGTATGTTACTTGTTCCTTCCTACTAGCTAATTCAATGGTCAAAACTTAGGGAAAGAGTCGTGTCCTGTCCTGTTTTGTTCTAGATCCAGGTGGATCTAGGGAGATCTGTTAGTGTCTACACCTACCGATTAGTCCGATAACAAAATTGGCGTCCATACTGGGGAGTATCCCATTTTCTTTGTGGATTTTGGTGTTTTTCCGTGGCCATTTTCTCTTGTTTTACTTTTCTCCTTTCCTATAAATCTCTGAGTCTTCAGGATATCCTGATATACCCTCTGGGTCCAGAGGCCTTTTCAAATTTTGTTTCATTTTCCAAAAATTTGACTAGTTTCAAAGGTTCTCGCACTACACTTCACTGTAGCCTGCAAGAATATATTGAGTTCACATCCTTCCTTTAGGTTCAGTGCGAGGTTCTCACACTTTGCTCAAGGGCCACCTGCAAGAATCACTAATTCTCGCACTGTGTAACACTCTCACCCTGCGAGCCCATTTTTTCAAACTTTTGGATTTGAGTTTTGGCATCTTCAACTGCCCAGATCAGTCTAGGTGTTTCATAAGAGTTTCTTGGACCATTGATTGATGTTCTTCTTGTCTTTGTTTTCGTGCATGAACAGTCTTAGGATTTCAAGGCTCTTCTTGTCAATTCTGTCTTGACTTTCGTTTCTTGACTTTTCCTGGCAAAGCTATACTCTCTGATGTCGAAATATGAGTGTGTTTGATTGGTTAAGAACTGGTGATTGGTTGAAAGTTGAATTTCTTGGTCTTTATGATTTGCTTGTTGTTTGAAAGATCATATTTTTTCTTATGCAATTGAAAAGACTATATTGGTTTGCTTTTTTATTTTTGTTTTCATTGAAAGAGTGGTTTGGGTTTTTATCATTGCTTGTTCATTGGTTTTTTTTTTTCATTACTCTCACTATCATGGTGTGGGTCCTTTTTGGAAAGTGAACAAATGTTTTTCTTTCAAAAAATATTTTTCGTCTTCGAAAACATTGAAAATCAATTGTTGCAATTATTGACAAGGAAGCAATAGAGAGTTGTTATTGATGCGTGATTTGTTGCATTTGCATTTTAAAGGAAATTGTATTGTAGTTCAAGGTTGATCTGGAAAAAATTCTCTTTCCCTCCCATACATAGGATTCATTGAACGACAATTGCTATATTTCATTCTCATCCATGCATTGTTGGGTCAGAGTCATACAACATAAGTCTCATCTTCGTTTCCTTTGAGTAAACAACAACTCTTAATAACACTGCGCAATTGTAAAATTTATCTAGTAACTCTTTTCTAGGGCTCTATTACACCAACATTTAGCTAGGCTAGCGCTTTGGAGTAGGAAGAGAGATACACTCTCCAAAAGCACAAAACACACAATAGCATCTTCTGTTAGAGAGTGTTAAATTCCATTTGCAACATCTTGTCCTGGGAAGCCATTCTCACCCAAGGGTCAAGCATGAGGTCGCATTGATATTGACAGAGTTACTCACCCTGCTTTGTTGATATCAGTGTAGAGATTGCATGTATTACGGGGATCACTCGGAGGTATACCCACAATGATGAGTGGAATCCTTTTGAGTTGATTTCGGGCTAGATACCCTGCCCTTGCGTGTGGATCGAAATGTCGACTGTCCCCCCAGGCTTTGATGTTGTTGGTGGTGACCTTAGTGGCCTATCTTTCTAGGTTCTTACATGAGGTGACTGTGAAGGGGAAAGTCTTCACGGTACCTGGAATTGACGTTGACCAAACTCACTCGAGCTCCTTGGAGGGTATACCCACGATTATGTGTGGGATCTTGCACCAGGGTGTAAGTCCATTAAGAAGGTCGTCAGCGTAACTTTTCCACCTTAGCCCCACCCCTTCTCGTCTCGTTTTGCGACGTTGGATTTCATCACCAACTAGTGGCTTCAAAATTAGAAGGTTTTGTTTGCTTGGTGTTGCTTCCTAGATTTTGTTTACTAGCGCGTGTTGTTTGTTTCTCGAAGTTGACCATAGGATTTTCTTCGTGAAGTTTGTCACTCGTTTACAATAGCTTCTCCACGTCATTCACATAGAATGCAGGGTTTATCTCCAGAGAATCTGGAAGGTTCTCAACCCTTGCCTACAAGTACACCTTGTTGACGGGCGAAATTGACCGTCCGTCAACTGAGAGAGTGGAACCGGTCTGGGGTTGTCTAAATAACCCAAGCCATTTGGAATGAACCACCCTGACGAGTTTAACGGCTCCATTGGCTGCTCTAAGGTCTTTAGAAGACCAAAGAGAAAACTAACCTAAATTAACTAATCTATCTAAAACAAATAAAACAACTAAAACTAACTAAAACAAACTAACTAAATAAAAGAAACTAAATTAATTAAAAATAATAAACAAATTAACTAAAAAAAAAAACAAGCTGACTATTACACTAATCTAATTAAAACAAAATACTAAAACTAAATATAACTATTCTAACTATTATATATAATATACGAATTACTATTATAATAACTCAAATCAACTATCTAATTACCAGCTGCAATATTACTCATTCACAAATGTACACTATAAACAGCCTACAGATTTAATCAAAACCTGCAAAACTCATGTGTTTTCTGCCCTAAGACAACAAGATATGTTTTTTGATTTTTATATTTTATGAAAAAGAAATAAATCTACTGAAATTAAACGATCTAATATATTTACTGAAATTAAACAATCTAATATAAATCTAATTAAAATTATATCTAAATTAAACTACTAATGGAAAATAGAAAAGAAAAGATTAACTGACCTGGGAGCGCTCCTAATTTTTCCTGTGTGTGATGACTTTGAAGCTTGTCGGAGGAAGGAAACTCGCACTGGTTAATCCCAAAGATTCTCGTAAACGATTAGCTGCGCTGCTCTTTGAGTTGTTTATAGGAAAAACAAGACATAAAAAATCATAACAATCTTATGATTAATAAATCTCTGCAATAAGGGAAACCTGTTATGCAAAAACTTATATTTATAATTCAACTTATGAAGAAGATAAACCTGTCATTCACAAACTGAATTAAACAATTGTTACGTCTTTTATACACTTGGAAGAAACCAGATATGGATTACTGTGATTAAAATTATATCATTTGCACATGATTAAGATAGCTAAAGTAGCCATTAATCAGATACAAATTGATATAAACAACATGAAACAAAATATTGATATAATGAGAAGCTAAAGCTGTGACAAAACACCAAATTCTGCTTCAGTCTGTATTAAAACTCCATATCCTTGTTCTCCCACGAATGAGGATGAACCTTATTACAAAAATCATAAGTATATA